>JAVJIF010033437.1:0-73242 GCA_038442645.1 Agave tequilana
AATTGTTGGCCCAATGGCCTTCCACTCTAGTTTTGATGATGATCAACACTCATGTAGTTAGTTTTCTAATATTCTTGTGTTTCTAAGTTTCAGATCATTAGCAGGATATTAGTGTTGGTGATTAGCTTCAACAAGGTGTTTGGAAGCTTATCATGGTGATTCCGGTGCCAAAGCTTAAAGATCATACCTTTGCACTCGGTGGATCGCGTTTGGGAGCAAGTCTACTTGAAGATGGAGATCATCAAGAGAAGACTTAGGTATCCTAGTTTAGTTTAGTGTGTTTTAGATCCATTTGTAAAGCTTAGTTTAGTTGATATGCTCAAGTGCACAAACACACACGTTTTATGTTTTAATGTGTGATTTTATGTAGTTGGATCAAAACAAGTTTCATGATTTATATGTATAGTAGATGTTTTTCTAGTTATACATACATGCTTAACTTATAGACAAACTTATTTTGACATTCCTATTCATCTTTTGAAAATCTAGTTTGATAAAAATACAAGTTTTATTTATGATAAAATTGGCAGGACACAAAAATGAATTGATATGATTGATATATGTCTTGAAATTTTTATCACAGTTTAGTTTTCAAGTAAAATGATAAAACATATTTTTGTGGATTTTTTAGAAGTGTTAAAAGATTTTTTACAAATTTTCTATCTCAAAAATCTGCCCAGAAAAACTGTATTTCAGGCAGACCGGTCGACCGGGACAGTCGACCGGCTGCTGTGTCCAGATATGCACAGGCTGTGCATGTCGTCGGTCGACCGGGTCACAGACCCAGTCGACCGATATAGAGAGTCTGCTCTCTGTATCTTTCGGTCGACTGGGTCGGTCGACCGATAGAAGGAAACTGTGTTTCCTCCTTGTTGGTCGGTCGACTGGCAGTCGACCGAAGCCCCACGGTCATATTTTCGACCGTTGCCGGTCGACCGGGCCGGTCGACCGTGGCTGTCAAAATTGCCACATCAGCCTAACGGCTAGTTTTCTGGTTTGGCCTATATATACCCTATTCATTTGGGATTTTGGCTAAGGTTTTTAAAAGAAAAATTTCTGGTTTTCAGCAGAGTTTAAAGAGTTTTAAAAAGAGTTTTTAGTGCTTTTAACTTCTCATCTTTATTGATTTGGGTTTGGAAAAATCAAAGAAATTGGAATTTGGGATTTTTGTATTGCATTCATTCTCTATCTTTTACAAGAAATTTCCCAAGTGTTTTTCTTTGTTGCTTGTTTTCCAAAACACCTAGTTTCCACACTTGAGCTATCTTCTATCCTAAACTATTAGGATCTTTGTTTTTGTGGAAAAGAAAGAAAAGAGAAAGAAAAGAGAGTTTGTGGTTTTGGAACCACTTGTTGTAAACACCCTTTATTTGTGAATCCCTCTTCGGTAGAGGTGATCGGGTGATTGGTTTGTGAGCCTCTTAAGGAGAGGCATTTGTTGTGGTTGGCTACGGGCCGTATCCCTCTTCGGTAGAGGTGGATTGTGTGTTGTATTGCCTCGGTGGCATTGTAAGTTGAGAGAGGAGTTAGGGGCTCCTATAGTGGATTAGAAATCCTACACGGTGGTGTAGGCGGGGATGTAGAGCTAGGGGCTCGAACCTCGAAACACATCTTGGTCTTTGCGTTTGATCCAATTTCTCTCAACTCTACTTTTTTACATTTGTGCAAGCATCATCCATTCATATCATCAATATACTTGCTTGTGTTGAGCATTGTTTCATATTGCCTTGCATATATTTCTATTGCTATTCATCTATACTTGCTTGGCTTAATTGTGTGCATTGTATTGCTATATCCTTGATTGCTTGGATTGCTTGTGTGTGTGTGCCTAACTTATACTCATTCAACAAGAGCTTCACATAGCACCTCAACCCATTTTAAGGGGAATCAAGAGGAGTTAGTTCAGAGCCTCGCAAGGGGAATTCGGCTACACTTGTTGAATTGTATTTGTTTGTCCAACACTTGCATTAGCTTCCGCTTTTAGAGCATTAGAGTTTGCATTTAGCCTTAGATTAGCATTTACACCTATTCACCCCCCCTCTAGGTGTACTTTCAATTGGTATCAGAGCTAGTGCTCCTGATATTAGGCTTAACATCCTAGGAGTGATCCATTTGCTTGCTAATCTCTTTTGCATTTGCTTGTTTGCACACATTTAGTTTATACCATGGACTTCATGGCCCCACCTATGTATGACCCTTCCAACATTCATGTTTGGAAGATTAGGATGACTGTTTATTTACAAACCCTAGGTCATAAAATTTATCTTGCTATTACCAAGGAATCCTTCCTTAGTGATTGCAATCATATAGGGCCAATGCACAAGCCCTTGAGGCTATTAGAAGCACTTTACCTAAAGATTATCTTATGCGTGTTTCTAATATTGATTCCGCTTTTGCAGTGTGGATCTATTGTCAACTACACCCACCACCTCCGAGCTTCAAGCACAAATCCAAAGGGAAGAGGAATCTAGTGGAGAGTCCGAATCTCAATGCTACATGGTCCAAGGAATGACTCCCTTGAGGTACAATCGGAAACCCACTTAGATAGTGATGATGCTAGTTCTTCATGTGATGATATTGTTGATCCCCATGCCTTAAATGAAGAACTATCTATTGTTGTGAAAAATTAATAGAAAATATAAGATTTTGAAAAAGAAAAGTCTAAAAATTGAAAAAGAAATATTTGTTTGCATTCTAGACTTGACATTGTTTTGCAAGAGAAAGAGGAGGTTTCTAATGAAAGGGACTCATTGAAATCTCAACTTGATCTTGCACTTAAAGAAAATAACTTTTGAAAAATAAAATGATTGCCATGTTCTTTTGAAGAAAAATGAAACGTTAACTTCAAAAGTTGAATGTGTTTTAAAGAAAATGATTCTTTGAAAAGAGAAATTGAGTTCATTTCGAAAGAATTAGAAATTTGTTTGAATAAGAATAATTCTTTGAAAAATGATATGTCTTCTCATGTTTGCCATGCTAGGTAGTATCACACACTTCACCTATTGCATGCCACACTACTTCTTCTAAAATTAATGATGATATTTGTTTGATTAAGAAGAAGATTGATTGTTTGGGCTCCACTATGAGTCAATGTGCCATGAACCATACACGGTTGGAAACTTTGCTTCGAAAGAAACAAGTTCCATCTTTTATGCATGCACACCCTCCACGGCATACACATGCTCCTCACGGACACCATCAACACATGTATGCTCATGTGTACACATGTACACATTGTGGTCGTAATGGCCACCTTGCTAAATTTTGCTTTGATAGATTAAATAATGTAAATTTAGCAAATAAGTTTGTTTGGGTTAGAGAAGGGACTAACCCCCATGGACCCAAGAAGGTATGGGTACCAAAGACCACCCCTCCTATTGTTTTTGATGTAGGTGTGGGCTCTCACATGACGTGAGAGTGATGACACCTTGGAGTGGATGCGTTCCGGACTTCATGGAAATCAAATTGGATGCATCACTTTCAAGGGAAGAGTTGGTGGGAGACCACCTTATTTTGGAGAATTAGAGAAGTGCCCTCATCGGTTTTGGTATAAATCTCTAACTCTCATATTATTTGTTTACATGCTTTTATGATTCATTATTTATAGCATGTCTCATTTGTTTAAGCATATTTTTGATGTCTTTAGATTAGTGTGTAAATTCCATGATTATTAGATCCATGACATACATGTATAGTATTTGAGACACATATGCTCACTTGAATTCATATTTAGTGTTCTCACCGTTTGTTTAGCTATAATGTACATCATGAATCTAATACATGTGAATTTACATAGTAATCATGTTTTAGTTTTATCATGATGTTCTTTTATGATTGTTTTAATGTTTCATGTGGTGATAACATGTTTAATGTAGATTTTATCAAAACTTGCATTATACTTGTACAAATAGTAAACTACAATTGTTTCTTATATACTTGTTCTTCATGCTCACTTGTATTCACTATATGCACACGTATGAGCTAAGTTTTGATGATTCGTTCATTTGCACTTGTTATGTCCATTTGCATGTTATGTATTTTAGAATTCAAATAAATAATTTTTGATGAATCTTATATGTGTTTTATTTAAAAATATGGTATTCATGTTTGTTTTAATGCTTCATGACTTGATTACATGTTTAGATGTTAGTTTTCATTAAGACTAGTTGTATACTTGTACATAAATGGGAAACAAATTAATCTTTATATATGTTTGAGCTTGAATGCATATTTGTACCCATTAGATGTGCTAGTATAGTCTAGTTTTGATGATCCATACATTTTAGACTTGTATTCATATTTTTGGATTTATAAGAGTTTTTATTTTCATGTATATGTTTATTTTGCCAAAACATTAAGATATACATGTATACCTCTTGAGTCATTTGCCTTCAATGCAAAATCTATTTATGGACTCAATTGTGTTTAGGGATATGTATGTATACTAGTGTAGTGACAATTCATACATATACCTTGAAATGAAATTGATTTTGGATGAAATTTTAGTTTTTCATGTTTCATGTATTATAAGTTTAACCTCATGTATATGTCTTTTTAGTTCAAACTAATCTTATACATATACATCCTTTTTGAGCCACGTGCCTTCATGCATATACTTTAGTGGACTCGTTGAGTTTTGATATGTATGTATATGTTAGCTTGCATTAGACATACATATGCCTTGAAGATTAAATAAGTAGTTTTATATGCTTTTCATGTTTTTTTGATAGAATTATGTTTTAAGGAATAATTGAGCTTAATGAAATATTTTTCATGATTTTGATCTTCACATATTATTTGTACACTCATATCTATTGCTCATGTTTTGTTTCTCATGAGTTATGCTTTATTGATTAGAGTGATGATTATCATGTGATTTTCATGCTTTATGAAAAATAACTTTGTTTTATTCCTTACTTGAAGGACTTCGTACTAGTTAACAAGTTTTCCATTTAACTAGTTGCGGTGTTCTTCATTTTGGTAGAGATTTTCAAACAAACCATATTTTCAATCTATTTTTGAAACCCCTACCATCTAAGGGCGGTAGGATGGGAGATCATGTTCATGTATGCCCTAAATTGAAAATCTTTAAAACTTGAATTATGATTGGGTGGTAGATAATATGATGTATACACTTGAACTTATTGTTATGTCAATTGGTATCATTGAACTTTTTCAATTGGTATCATTTTGATCTTCTTGTATACTCATATATGTTTTGTATGTATGTATGCTTTAATTCCAAGTATATCAATTTCTATTGGTATCTATCTTTCATACATATATATGTTTGTGTTTATGCTAGTGCTTGAGTTTCAATTTTTTAAATTGACTACTTTTAAATTGGTATCAAGACTATGCATGATTTTAGTTTGTATTTCATAAAGGGGGAAAAATTTGATTTTGTATTTTAATTGGTATTTGTACTCCCACTCTTTATGATTAAAAGTTGTTATTTTAAACATATGATGATTTTGTATTTGATCTTCTTGTTTATATGTTTTTTAAAATGAACAATTCTTACAATTGGTATCAATGTTTTTATGTAAAATCTTTTCAATTGGTAAAATATTACAATTGGTATCAATGTATCATATTTAAGAAATTCAAAATTTGTTTTGGTTTCAAGATTCATGTTTGAGAATTCAAGACTTATGTTTAATTACAATTGGTATTTTCAAAAAAAAAAATTTTTTTAAAGAAAATATTCAAAGTTTTGATTTGTATTTCCTATATGCAAGGAGAGCTTAACATCTCTCTTACATATAGATTCATGTTGAGTATATTATAAATTGAGGAGATTGACAACTCTTCTTTATATGATATACGTGTGTAGGGGAGCTTCACATCTCCTCTTATGCATTACATAATATGTGTTATGTGAATTGGGGCTTGTCATCCCTTCTTCATGTAATGCATATGTGTAGGAAGCTAACTTAGCGTCTTCCTCTTCATGAATGTATATAGCATATACATATGTTGATCCTTGTTTATTGGTATCAAGATGCTTCATTGACATATTTTTTTTAAATGATATCATGTTTTTAAGTCACCCCTTATTGACTTTGTTTTTTTTGTTTTAGACAAAAAGGGGAGAACATTGTTTGCATTGCTTTGATTGACAAAAAGGGGAAGAAAGATTTTTACCCCTCATTTTATCTATTTTTTGATTGTTTCCCCTTTGTTGATGATTGACAAAAAGGGGGAGAAGATTTTGATTTGTGTTAGTTTTCTCATGCATCACAATAAATAAGCATTTGATATACATAGTAAGATTTTAGGTTTATGCATATATGTGTGTTTTGCAAATAGGAGAAAAAGGATTTGATATGTTTTATCTCCATACATTTGCATACATATTTATGAGCTTCATTGTCATTTATTAGTATTTATTTCCTATGCATGAGTTAAGGGGGAGCCTTCTTTGAAGCTTAACTTTAATCCATGCATATATAACTCCATGAGTTTTGTCATCATCAAAAAGGGGGAGATTGTTGGCCCAATGGCCTTCCACTCTAGTTTTGATGATGATCAACACTCATGTAGTTATGTTTACTAATATTCTTGTGTTTCTAAGTTTCAGATCATTAGCAGGATATTAGTGTTGGTGATTAGCTTCAACAAGGTGTTTGGAAGCTTATCATGGTGATTCCGGTGCCAAAGCTTAAAGATCATACCTTTGCACTCGGTGGATCGCGTTTGGGAGCAAGTCTACTTGAAGATGGAGATCATCAAGAGAAGACTTAGGTATCCTAGTTTAGTTTAGTGTGTTTTAGATCCATTTGTAAAGCTTAGTTTAGTTGATATGCTCAAGTGCACAAACACACACGTTTTATGTTTTAATGTGTGATTTTATGAATAGTTGGATCAAAACAAGTTTTCATGATTTATATGTATAGTAGATGTTTTCTAGTTATACATACATGCTTAACTTATAGACAAACTTATTTTGACATTCCTATTCATGTTTTGGAAAAATCTAGTTTGATAAAAATACAAGTTTTATTTATGATAAAATTGGCAGGACACAAAATGAATTGATATGATTGATATATGTCTTGAAATTTTTATCACAAGTTTAGTTTTCAAGTAAAATGATAAAACATATTTTTGTGGATTTTTTAGAAGTGTTAAAAGATTTTTTACAAATTTTCTATCTCAAAAATCTGCCCAGAAAAACTGTATTTCAGGCAGACCGGTCGACCGGACAGTCGACCGGCTGCTGTGTCCGGATATGCACAGGCTGTGCATGTCCGTCGGTCGACCGGGTCACGGACCCAGTCGACCGATATAGAGAGTCTGCTCTCTGTATCTTTTCGGTCGACTGGGTCGGTCGACCGATAGAAGGAAACTGTGTTTCCTCCTTGTTGGTCGGTCGACTGGCAGTCGACCGAAGCCCCAACGGTCATATTTTCGACCGTTGCCGGTCGACCGGGCCGGTCGACCGTGGCTGTCAAAATTGCCACATCAGCCTAACGGCTAGTTTTCTGGTTTGGCCTATATATACCCTATTCATTTGGGATTTTGGCTAAGGTTTTTTAAAAGAAAAAATTTCTGGTTTTCAGCAGAGTTTAAAAGAGTTTTAAAAGAGTTTTTAGTGCTTTTAACTTCTCATCTTTATTGATTTGGGTTTTGGAAAAATCAAAGAAATTGGAATTTGGGATTTTTGTATTGGCATTCATTCTCTATCTTTTACAAGAAATTTCCCAAGTGTTTTTCTTTGTTGCTTGTTTTCCAAACACCTAGTTTCCACACTTGAGCCATCTTCTATCCTAAACTATTAGGATCTTTGTTTTTGTGGAAAAGAAAGAAAGAGAAAGAAAAGAGAGTTTGTGGTTTTGGAACCACTTGTTGTAACACCCTTTTATTTGTGAATCCCTCTTCGGTAGAGGTGATCGGGTGATTGGTTTGTGAGCCTCTTAAGGAGAGGCATTTGTTGTGGTTGGCTACGGGCCGTATCCCTCTTCGGTAGAGGTGGATTGTGTGTTGTATTGCCTCGGTGGCATTGTAAGTTGAGAGAGGAGTTAGGGGCTCCTATAGTGGATTAGAAATCCTACACGGTGGTGTAGGCGGGGATGTAGAGCTAGGGGCTCGAACCTCGAAACACATCTTGGTCTTTGCGTTTGATCCAATTTCTCTCAACTCTACTCTTTTACATTTGTGCAAGCATCATCCATTCATATCATCATATATACTTGCTTGTGTTTTGAGCATTGTTTCATATTGCCTTGCATATATTTCTATTGCTATTCATCTATACTTGCTTGGCTTAATTGTGTGCATTGTATTGCTATATCCTTGATTGCTTGGATTGCTTGTGTGTGTGTGCCTAACTTATACTCATTCAACAAGAGCTTCACATAGCACCTCAACCCATTTTAAGGGGAATCAAGAGGAGTTAGTTCAGAGCCTCGCAAGGGGAATTCGGCTACACTTGTTGAATTGTATTTGTTTGTCCAACACTTGCATTAGCTTCCGCTTTTAGAGCATTAGAGTTTGCATTTAGCCTTAGATTAGCATTTACACCTATTCACCCCCCTCTAGGTGTACTTTCACCAATATGGCTCTCTTGGTTGAATACAAGTGTGAGCAAACAATCCCAAGTATATATTCAATTAAGCACACAATATATCAAGCATATAAGAGATATGAGCAATAAGCATAAGCAAGATATAAACACAAGTGAGATAGAGAGAGCAATCGTAAACACGGGAGATTTGTTTCGAAGTTCGATCACCCTTGCTCTACGTCCCCGCCTTCAACACTACGAAGGATTTCCACTAAAATTGATCCTACTGAATCTCTCGGTGCCGCAACACCTACAACGAGTTCACACTAGAACTCTTGGACTCACTAGTCCCCTCACTTGTCCCGCAAGAAAAATACACGCAAGCACACTAGCTTGCCGAGGCCGCACCTCTACACCGAGCTCCCACAAGAACTCGAAACAACACGAACCCACAAGATCGCCTCCTCAAATACAAAGTAGAATACTTGGTGATCTCTACACTTGGATCACCTAAAAACACTCATAATAAAAATCCCTAGAGGATTGATATAGCAACGGAAAAGCTCAAGTTTGTGTGAGAAAAACTAGATAGAATTGTGCTGAAAAAACTCAAGAAATCACTTTTGAAACCACTCTTGAAAACTCTCCTTTTGATATGGAAGTATTTTCTCTAAAACAAGTGGAGAAAACCTCTAAGATAGGTAGGAAAAACTAGCGCAAAAACTCTCTTAAAATCTTGTCTAAAATAGCCTAAGAGATGGCTTATTTATAACCTCTCAAAATATAGTCATTGGGACAAATCAGCAGCCAGGATGACCTGTTGGTCGACCGGCCGGTCGACCGGCCAACGGTCGGATTTCTGACAGTTGTGCCTCCGGTCGACCGAGCGGTCGACCGGCCAAGCCTGTCGGTCGACCGCCAGGTCAACCTGCTGCACCTGAGAGCTGGGTGCTTTCAGTCGGTCGACCGTGTGGTCAACTGGCTTTGTAGGCTGGTCCTTTGTGCACGTCTCGTGCACGTCGGTCGACCGGTCCGGTCGACTGACCCCTGGTCCAGTCGACCGCTGGTGGATCTGGCTGGAAATTTGGGACTTAAAACTTGGATAATTTAACATCAATAAACTCTCATAAAATCCTATAAATTCTACAAAATTAAGTTTATTAAAATACTTTGAAGTACAAATATGTGTGATCAAATTCAACACATAATACAAACGTTTTGAACCATTTTTATAATATTGAATTTTGCCTTAAATAAAAATCTGTATTTTTTAAAAAAATCAATCTCCAAATTGAAAAACAATTTTTTCAAAACTTCTTCAAATACAAAAACAAGATGCTTTAAACACTTTTGAAGCTTGGTGTGTATGGATATGATCCAATACACATATAAGATGAAATATCTATGTTTTTGACAATAAGCACTAAAATATTTTGATAAATACAAAACTTAACATATGATATAGAAACACAAAATAAGTTTTTCTAAATTTTTAAAACAACAATGTGTATGGATGAAATTCAAAACACATGTAAACCATATAAACTCATTTTGATGAACTCTATTCATGAAACATAAAGATATATAATTTGAAGCTCAAAAATCAAAACGGTATTTTTCAAAATCAAAACTGTTTTATGAGATCACATATAAATTTTGTGTGTGTGTGTATATGAACTTGAGCAATACACAACCAATCTATCTTTTACATTTTATCTAAAAATAAATTCTTAACACTTACAAACATGACACAAGTCTTCTTGAAAATTTTCTCTTGAAAATCTTCTTCTCCTTCTTGACTTGGTCCAAATCTTGATCAATGAGCTAGACTCCTCTTGAGTAATTGATGCGATGTTTATGTGCGAGCTCTTGAATCAACACGTGATAGCTTCAAAACTTGGTTTCGAATCCTTTGTTGAAGCTAAACACCTACCAAGATCTTGATCAAACATCTGAGACTAAATAAATACAAAATCATTAATACTATAACTACATGAGTTAATCATCATCAAAACTAGAGCAATGTTGATGATGACAAAACTCATGGAGTTATATATGCATGGATTAAAGATAAGCTTCATAGAATCTCCCCCTTAACTCATGCATAGTAATAAACAAATAGATATTCAATAAAATGCATAAACTTAAAAAACATACATGCATAAATAGAGATATAAACATGAATATATATCTCTTAAAATTCTTCTCCCCTTTTTGTCAATTCACAACAAAGGGGCGAAGAAAAACATATAATAAAGATGTATATGCGATATATATTCATGAAGAGGACAGATGTAAAGTTAGCTCCCCCTGCATACATGCATTACATGAAGAAGGGATGACTAGACCCTAACCCACATAAAGCATAATATATAATGTATAAGCGGAGATGTCAAGCTCCCCCTACACACGTGTACCACATAAAGAAGAGAGATCAAGCTCCTCAATGTGAGATACTCTCAACATGAATCTATACATAGAAGAGATTTAAAGCTCTCCTTGCATATAGGCAATATATATCAAACAAATTTTAAGACAAAATATTTGATAATACTTAAAACAAAATTTTGAAATATCTTAAGTCAACAAAACAAATTTTGATACCAATGAAATCAAATAGTAGTTGACAAAACAAAAGTTAGTACCACTTGAAAAAAAAATTTAATATACCAATTGTAGATTTTTGATACCAATTGAAGGTGAAACATAATGTTATTTTGATATCAATTAAATATCAATAGAAATACCAACTGAAATCAATGTATAAGCTTGTATAGATACCAATTAACATTTTGAATAAACTCACGTTTACCATAAACATAATTTATGCTTTAAGAATGTAAATATATTATTAAACAAGCACAAGCAAATCATATATATATATACATACATACATATATATATATATATATATATATGTATGAAAATGAAAATACCAATTGAAATTGATATTAATTGAAGTTTGAAGCATACATATATAAGAAAACAAATATGAGTATACAAACATAAAATTGCTTGAAGATCAAGTGTATAACTCATAACTACCACCATTTTATGCACATGATAAAAGATATTCAATAAGGGATACAAGGTATGGTCGCCCAACCATCCGCCCTTAAAGGGTAGAAGTCTTCAAAAATAAGATTAAAATAGTTTTAAACTGAAAACACTATCAAATGAAGAATAGATAACTAGTTTAAGGTAATTTTTGAAAAATTAGTTAAAGATCCTTCAAAACATGAAACCAAATAATATATCCCATGAATCATTGCTAAGTACACAAAAATTGTCACTCAAGATCTATATTGCTTAAAAATGTGCTCGTAAAATAAGTATATGAGTAAACAAAAATAATGTGAGTGCACAGGAATCATGGGAATAGCATGTTCATGAAATAATCAATAAGGTTGAAAATAAACATGAATTCTTTTATCAACAATATGAAAACCATAAAAATTTATTTTTCATCAAATTTAAACAAACTTCAAGGTGTATGTATGTTCTATTAAAATAAAAAATATACATACATATCCCAAACACAACGAGTCCATAATAAAATTTGCATGAAGGCAAGTGACTCAAACGTATACATGTATATTTTTAGTTTTTGACAAGAATATCATATACATGAAGTAAAACATGCACAAAAATAGGGAAAACAAGTGTAAATAAAAGAATCATCAAAACTAGGTTATACATGTACATGTAATGAGTACAAATAAGCATTGAATCACAAACATATAATAATCAAGAGTAGCTCACTACTTGTACAAGTATAGACAAGTTTTAATAAAAACTACATCTAAACAAGTATTCACCACATAAAGTACAAAACCAAAACATGCTAAAAATATTTATATGAAAGCATGTAAACTAAAATAAGGGTTAGAGAAGTTACCACACCATATGCACTATTCTCTAAGCCTCCAAACCATGGTGGTCTTCCCACCAATCATCCTTGATAGCGGTGCATCAATTTGGTATGTCAGTTTAGCCCCACATGCATCCACCACCAAGGCACCATACCTCTCACGTCATGTGAGAGCCCATACCTACATCAAACACAAGAGGTGGGGATTTGGTACCCATTTCTTTTTGGGTCCATAGGGGTTAGCATCATAAGCAACCCAAATATTTTTATTTGCAAAACTTATAGAATTTAATCTATCAAAGCAAAATCCTGCAAGATGGCCTTTGCGACCGCAATGTGTACATTTGTACACTCTAGCATTGGTATGAGTGGTATGAATGTGAGCATAGTGTGCATATATATGTCGTGGGTTATATGCATGAACATGTGGAGATTATTTCTTTTGAAATGAGATTTTCAATGTAGAATAGGTAAATACACAATTGCTCAAAGTTGAGCTCAAACAATCAATTCTATTTCTCAAAACATGAATCTCTTTTTTATCAATAGTAGCATGAAAAACATGGCAAGGATCATTATTAGCATGGCAAGAATGAGAATCAACAATCTTTTTCTTTTTATAAATAATTTCTTTTTCTTTTGAAACAATTTTCCTTTTCAAAGAGTTATTTTCTTCCAAAACAATTTCTTTTTCTTTTCCACCAAAGTGATTTTTTTTCAAAGAATTATTGCCTTCACAAATATCATTTAATTGTGAAGACAAGAAAATATTCTCCTTTTTCAAAAATTCATTTTCTTTTGAATGTATTCAAATTTATTTTTAAAAGAATCCCTTTCTTTTAAACCAAATCTTTTTTATTTTTCAAATTTTTGTTTTCTATTTTTAACAATTCATACTTTTTAAGAAGTTGTTGACAAAATGAAGCTAGCTCATCATATGTCATGTCAACATCCTCATCAAATTCGGATTAGGAATTTACCTCAAGAGGGTCACCCCCTTGGACTATGTAGTATATGTTGGAAGCATCACTTCCATCATCCATGTCACTCCCCGCATAGTATTGCTTATGTTCACCAAGTGAGACTGTTCCATACTAAAAAAGTCGAATCAAAAGTTAGCAACCCTACATAAATAATCATAATTTAGAGTACTCTTTAAAGCATAAAGGGATTTTGTGTTAGCCTCAAGATATTTGTCATTTAAATAATATGAATCTTTAATAGTGGCAAGATAAACATGAATCCCTAAGGCTTTGAGGTACATTGATGATCGTGAATTGAAAGTGATAAGAATTACCGTGCAGCTTTGTGCTAACGAGTCGTGTCCATGAGGAGGAATGCGATAGAAGCTTTTCGGTGCTTTTGTTAAGTAACAAAGAATGAAGTTGGTGTCTTTCTTTTAAGTTAAAAAAGAGAATGGAGAGAAGGGAAATGATTAAAAGAAAACTTAAAGAAGGCTTTAGAAAAGGTGATTTAAAAGCTTGAAGAGTGACTTGTTGTTTTTAATATAAGAAGAAGATCTGGGCTCACTATCTCACTACTCAACGATATGTTTTTCTCTTGAAATTCAAAGCGCCTCAACTTGATCATAGGCAAAAACTTAAGCTTGAGTTTTGAAAGTTTTAAGTAAAGCAAATAAGATAGTTTGGAAGAGTTAACTCTTTTCTTTGTGAAATCATCTTGAGTTGAATGTTAAATCATCAAGTATTTCAATTATGAAATAAAAATAAGTTCAAGAGAAGTTTTAAAAGGAAGAGAAGTTTAGAAATCCAAACCCATCCTCATGTGCCTTCAACAACACTTTCAAAGAAGAAAGGCATTAGTTTAGGCATGCAAATAATTCATTGGGTCTTTTTATCAAAATCATTCAAAAAGAAGAGGGATCGGAGAAAGGAATAATAGTGAGCCCAGAAAATGAATTTAGCTACTCATGAAAGATGAAAAACAATACATGTAAATTAAGCAAAACAAACCCGTGAACTGGAGTGGAAGAAGAGAAAGCTTGATCCTTTTATTGATGTTGAAATCACCTAGAGGGGGTGAATAGGTGATATGGCTAATCTAGAAACTAAATGCGAAAGCTGAAACAAATTTGCAACACACTTAATACAACCAACAAGTGTAGCCGAATTCCCCGTGAAGGGCTCTGGACTAACTCCTCTTGATTCCCCTAGATAAGGGTTGAGGTGCTATGTAAAGCTCTCTTGGTTAAGTATAAGTGAGGCACACACAAACAAGCCAAGCATATAAGGATGATAAGCAATATGAAATAATGCAAGGCACAACACAAGCAATATATGATATGAATGAATGAATGATGCTTTGCACAAATAAAGAGAGAGGGTTAAGAGACAATAGATCAAACGCAAACACAAAGATATTTTTCGAGGTTCAAGCCCCTGGCTCTACGTCCCCGCCTTCACCGAGAAGGATTTCTAATCCACTATCTTGTCCACCGAGGACTCCCACCGAGGGAACCTCCACCGAGGAGGATTTTTTTACAACAAGGGAGTACCGAACTCCTCTCTCAAACACAACCTCACAACCGAGGGGTAGGCCCGTAGCCAAACAACCACAAACACCTCTACCGAAGAGGGTTACAAACCAAACTCCACCTCTCACTAGAGGGAGCAAACCACAATCTCAACATCTACCAAAGAGGGAGCAAACCAATCACCCGATCAACCGCTACCAAAGAGGGATACAACAAAAACAAGGGTGTTTACAACTTGGTGGTTACAAAGACCACAAACTCACTTTTTCCACAAAACAAAAGATCCTAATAGATTAGGATAGAAGATATAACTCAAGTGGATATCAAGGTGTTTTTGGAAAGCAAATAACAAAGGAAAACTACTTGGGAAATCTCTTGTAGATGATAGAAATGAAAATCCAAACAATATCCCAAAAATCTAGTTTTCTTTGATTTTTCAATACCCTTGAAAAACAATAAAGATGAAATCTTTTAAGCTCTAAAATACTTTTTAAAACTTGTAAAAACACTTCAAAAAGTAGGAATTTTTGCTCTTGAAAATCTTATCTAAAACCCCCAAGAAATAGGGTATATATAGGCTCCCCAAGAAACTAGCCGTTAGGCTGATCTGTCAGCCTGACAGGCTTGCGGTCGACCGCCCGGTCGACCGCCAACGGTCATAAATATGACCGTTGAAGCAGCCCGGTCGACAGCCCGGTCGACCGCCTAGATACAGAGAGCAAAGCTCTCTGGTCCGGTCGATCGACCGGTCGACCGGCCCACTGTGCAGGCAGACGTGCACAGGTCTGTGCACGTCGGTCGACCGCCCGATCGACCGGATCCTGGCTCGGTCGACCTTGCGGTCGACCGACCTGACCTGTCAGCACAGTTCTGGGTCAGAAACTGGGTCAAAAAAACATGTTAAAATATTTCTAAAAATTCTTGTAAATCTTGTAAAAATACCCAAAAATAGTTTTCTCAATTTGCATTGATATATAAACATGTGATAAAGATTTCAACTCAAATATCAAGCATATGAAACTATTTTTGTGTTTTATCATTTTTATCAAAAACCAAAACATGTATTTTATCAAATTTAGATTTTTTCAATAGGAAATCTGATTTTTCCTAAAACTCATGAATATACATATCAAAATAAGTTTGTCTAAGATATGAAGCATGTATGTATATTGAGCACATCTAATATACATAAAAACCATTTAAACTTGTTTTGATCTAAACTATTCATGAAAACCAAAATCCAAAACATAAAACGTGTATGTTGTGCACTTGAGCATATCAACTATTCTTATCTTTACAAATGGATCTAAAACATACTAAACTAAACTATGGATACCTAAGTCTTCTTGACGATCTTCATCTTCAAGTCGACTCGGTCCAAACTCTGTGATCCAACGAGCATGGCTATGAATGATCTTGACGCTCGGGCTCGGGAATCACCAAGTGAAGGCTTCCAAACTCCTCTTTTTGAAGCAATCACCAACTAATATCTTGTTACATGATCTGAAACTAAAATCACAAGATAATTAGTAAATATAACTACATGAGTTAATCATCATCAAAACTAGAGTGGAAGGCCTCTGGGCAATAATCTCCCCCTTTTTGATGATGACAAAACTCATGGAGTTATATATGCATGGATTAAAGTTAAGCTTCAAAGAAGCTCCCCCTTAACTCATGCATAGGAATAAACAAATAAATATGCAATGTAAGCTCTTAAACATGAATGCATAGATATGCATAAAATGAGGTACCAAACAAAGACATTCTCTTGATAGATACCAAACCTATGAAATGCATCATGCATAAAATATGCTCTTGATACCAATAAAAACATGTTCTTAAATAATGCTCTTGATACCAATTAAACAATTAAACGACAAACTAATAAACAAAACATGCATATAAAGAGAATAATTTGAGTTTATATCATATATAGAGAAGTATTTGGTCTATATGCATGTTAAACTCTCAAATAATTCTCCGCCTTTTTGTCAATCATCAATAAAGGGGTCCAAGTAAAAACAAATCCATAAATTTTTCTCCCCCTTTTTGTTCGAAACAAAGAATCAATAAAGGGATGACAACAAACAAATCAATAATAAGAATATATGCGATATACATTCATGAAGAGGAAGACGCTAAGTTACTTCCCTACATATATGCATTACATGAAGAAAGGATGACAAGCCCTAATTCACATAACACAAAATATGTAATGCATAAGAAGAGATGTGAAGCTCCCCCTACACACATGTATCACATAAAGAAGAGTTGTCAAGCTCCTCAATATAAGATACACTCAACATGAATCTATATGTAGAAGAGATGTTAAGCTCTCCTTGCAATATGCAATCATATCAAAAACATTTTTAACACTTCTTATTAAAAATTTTGAATTTTCTCAATAAGATAAATTTAATACCAATTAAGAATGTGTCAAAGTAGTGCATCTTGATACCAATTGAAAGGAAACATAAAAAACATTGATACCAATTTTAAGAAAATAAAAGAAAATCTTGATACCAATTGAAAACATTCAAATAAACATCTTGATGCAAAATGATACCAATTGTAAGAATTTGTCATAAAGAACTTATGATATCAAATTGAAATTATTATTTTCTATCATAAAGTAAGGGAGTGGAATACAAAACCAATGGTAAACCAAATACCAATTGAAAGATAAAAATATGAGTTTTTCTCCCCCTTTATGAAATACCAAATAAAACAATGTCTAAACTTGTATTAGAATACCAATTGAAAACTAATCAATTAAAACATGATGATCATTAAAACTCAAGCTTAGCATAAACAAAAATATATATATATGTATGAAAAATTAGATATCAATCGAAATTGATACTCTTCGAAATGTAAGCATACATATATAAAAATATATATGAGTATACAAGAAATGTCAATATTGATACCAATTGAAAGAATCCAATGATACCAATTGAAACAACAATAATATCAAATGTATACCTCATATCCTATCCTCCCAACCATGTTCAAGTTTAAAATGATTTTCACCATAAAGCATACATGAGCATGATCTCCCATCCAACCACCCTTGGAAGGTAGGGGTTTTCAAAAAATAGGTTTGAAAAATAAAGTATATTTGAAAATCTCTACCATATCGAAGAATACAAACTAGTTAAATGGAAAAACTTATTAACTAGTACGAAATACTTCAAGCAAGGAATTAAAAAAAATATATTTCAAGAGACAAGAAATCCACATGATATCCAACACTCAAGTCAATGAAGCATAAATATGACTCATGAAAACAAAACATGAGTAAACAAGAAAAGTGAGTGTACAAATAAAATGTGAAGATCATAATCATGAAAAATAGACATTAAGCTCAATATTCCTTTAAACATGAAAACATGAAAATCATCAAAACTATTTAATCTTCAAGGCATATGTATGTCTTATACAAACTTAAAGTATACATACATATCCAAACACAACGAGTCCACAAAGATATATGCATGAAGGCACGTGGCTCAAAGGATGTATATGTATAATAATAATTTGGATAAAATGAACATATACATGAAGTTAAACATATAAACATTAAAACATGAATAAAATAGGAATACAAGTTAAATGCATGGATCATCAAAACTAGACTATACTAGCACATCTAATGGGTTCAAATAATCGTTCAAGCTCAAACATATATAAATTTATTTGTTGCCCACTATATGTACAAGTATAAATCCTAGTCTTAATGAAAACTAACATTTAAACATATATTCAACATTTAAAGCATAAAACAAGAAATGAATCAACATGATAATCAGAAAAGTGATCATTATGTAAATCCACATGTTATTAGAACTATGATAAATATGATAGCTAAACATATGCGAGAACACAAAAATAATGGTCCATATTGAACATGGGTGTCTCAAAGGCTATACATGCATGTCAAGGATCTAATAATCATGGCATTTTCATAATAATCGATAAACATCAAAACTTGCTAATAAAGAATAGAATGAAAAGCATGTAAACAATAATTAGGAGATAGAGATCGTTACCAAAACCTAGAAGGCAACTCTCCAAATCTCCAAAAACATGGTGGTCCTCTCCACCAAACATTCCTTGAAAGTGATGCATCCAAATAGTCATCATGAAGCTCGTAACGCATCCACTCCAAGGTACCTCTACTCTCACGTCATGTGAGAGCCCACACCTACATCATAAACAATAGGGGTGGTCTTTGGTACCCATATCCTTTTGGGTCCATGGGGGTTAGTACCTTCTCTAACCCAAACAAAATTATTTGCTAAATTACTATCATGTATTCTATCATAACAAAATTTAGCAAGGTGGCCTTACGTCCACAATGTGTACAAGTGCACACATGAGCATACAAGTGATGGTGTCCGTAAGGAGCATGTGTATGCCGTGGATGGTGTGCATGCATAGATGGAACTTGTTTCTTTCGAAACAAAGTTTCCAAACGTGTATGACCCACTACACATTGGCTCAAAGTGGAGCCCAAACAATCAACACTCTTCTTAAGCATGGATATATCATTGTTAATTAAAGAAGAGGTGTGACATGCAATAGGTGATCTAGATGAATCTACACTAGCATGGCAAACATGTGAATCAATATTATTTTTCAAAGAAACATTTTTCTTTAAACAAATTTCTAATTCTTTTAAAATAAAATCAATTTCATTTTTCAAAGCAACATTCTCTTTTAAAACAAAATCAACTTTTGAAGTCAAGTTTTCATTTTTTCTTTAAAACTTTTTCACAATCATTTTTATTTTTCAAAATTTTATTTTCATTTAAAACAAGATCAAGTTGAGATTTTAATGAATCCCTCTCATTAGAATTCTCCTCTTTTTCTTGCAAAACAATCTCAAGTCTAGAATGCAAATCTTTATTTTCATTATTAATGCCTAGACTTTTCTTTTTCAACAAATTATATTTTTCTATTAATTTTTCGCAAACAATAGAAAGTTCTTCATTCAAGGCATGGGCATCAATATTCTCATCGCATGAAGAACTACCATCAAAACTATCTAGTTGAGATTCTGATTGTACCTCAAGGGAGTCATTCCCTTGGACCATGTAACATTGTGAGTTGGATTCTCCACTAGACTCCTCCGGTTGGATTGGCAATTGAAGCTCGGAGGTGGATGTGGTTGTCAACTTGTTCTACACTGCAAAGGGGGAATCAAGATTAGAAACATGCATAAGATAATCTTTTGAAAGCGTGCTTCTAATAGCCTCAAGGGCTTGTGCATTGGCCCCTACATGGTTGCTATTACCAAGATAGCATTTCTTGGTAGCGGCAAGGAAAACATGCAAGCCTAGGGTCTTCAAATAACAACTCATCTTGACCTTCCAAATATCAAGTCTAGAAGTATCAAACATAGGAGGGCTATCCATGAGTGCAAACTAAATGTGTGCAAGCAAACAAATGTGCAAATGCAAATGGTAGATTAGCAAACAAGGATCTCACTCCTAGGATGTTAAGCCTAAAGTATCAGGAGCATAGGCTCTGATACCAATTGAAATCACCTAGAGGGGGGTGAATAGGTGATATGGCTAATCTAGAAACTAAATGCGGAAGCTAAAACAAATTTTCATCACACTTAATACTACCAACAAGTGTAGCCGAATTCCCCGTGAAGAGCTCTGGACTAACTCCTCTTGATTCCCCTAGATAAGGGTTGAGGTGCTATGTAAAGCTCTCGTGGTTAAGTATAAGTGAGGCACACACAAACAAGCCAAGCATATAAGGATGATAAGCAATATGAAATAATGCAAGGCACAGCACAAGCAATATATGATATGAATGAATGAATGATGCTTTGCACAAATAAAGAGAGAGGGTTAAGAGACAATGGATCAAACGCAAACACAAAGATATGTTTCGAGGTTCGAGCCCCTAGCTTTACGTCCCCGCCTTCACCGAGAAGGATTTCTAATCCACTATCTTGTCCACCGAGGACTCCCACTGAGGGAACCTCCACCGAGGAGGATTTTTTACAACAAGGGAGTACCGAACTCCTCTCTCAAACACCACCTCACTACTGAGGGGTAGGCCCGTAGCCAAACAACCACAAACACCTCTACCGAAGAGGGTTACAAACCAAACTCCACCTCTCACTAGAGGGAGCAAACCACAATCTCAACCTCTACAAAAGAGGGAGCAAACCAATCACCCGATCAACCTCTACCAAAGAGGGATACAATAAAAGCAAGGGTGTTTACAACTTGGTGGTTACAAAGACCACAAACTCACTTTTACCACAAAACAAAAGATCCTAATAGATTAGGATAGAAGATATAGCTCAAGTGGATATCAAGGTGTTTTTGGAAAGCAAATAACAAAGAAAAACTACTTGGGAAATCTCTTGTAGATGATAGAAATGAAAATCCAAATAATATCCCAAAATCTAGTTTTCTTTGATTTTCCAAAACCCTTGAAAAATAATAAAGATGAAATCTTTTAAGCTCTAAAACACTTTTTAAAACTTATAAAAACACTTCAGAAAAGTAAGAATTTTTGTTCTTGAAAATCTTATCTAAAACCCCCAAGAAATGGGGTATATATAGGCTCCCCAAGAAACTAGCCGTTAGGCTGATCTGTCAGCCTGACAGGCTTGCGGTCGACCGCCCGGTCGACCGCCAACGGTCATAAATATGACCGTTGGAGCAGCCCGGTCGACCGCCCGGTCAACCGCCCAGATACAAAGAGCAAAGCTCTCTGGTCCGGTCGACCGACCGGTCGACCGGCCCACTGTGCCAGCAGACGTTCACAGGTCTGTGCACGTCGGTCGACCGGATCCTGGCTCTGTCGACCTTGCGACCGACCGACCTGACCTATCAGCACAGTTCTGGGTCAGAAACTTGGTCAGAAAAACATGTTAAAATATTTCTAAAAATTCTTGTAAATCTTGTAAAAATATTCAAAAATAGTTTTCTCAATTTTCATTGATATATAAACATGTGATAAAGATTTCAACTCAAATATCAAGCATATGAAACCATTTTTGTGTTTTATCATTTTTATCAAAAACCAAAACATGTATTTTATCAAACTTGGATTTTTCAATAGGAAATCTGATTTTTCCTAAAACTCATGAATAGACATAACAAAATAAGTTTGTCTAAGATATGAAGCATGTATGTATATTGAACACATCTAATATACATAACAACCATTTAAACTTGTTTTGATCTAAACTATTCATGAAAACCAAAATCCAAAACATAAAACGTGTATGTTGTACACTTGAGCATATCAACTATTCTTATCTTTACAAATGGATCTAAAACATACTAAACTAAACTATGGATACCTAAGTCTTCTTGACGATCTTCATCTTCAAGTCGACTCGGTCCAAACTCCGTGATCCAACGAGCATGGCTATGAATGATCTTGACGCTCGGGCTCGGGAATCACCAAGTGAAGGCTTCCAAACTCCTCTTTTTGAAGCAATCACCAACTAATATCTTGTTACATGATCTGAAACTAAAATCACAAATAATTAGTAAACATAACTACATGAGTTAATCATCATCAAAACAAGAGTGGAAGGCCTCTGGGCCAACAGATGTCACTTCAATCTTCAGATTACAATCGCTTCATTCCTCTCTCTCACTGGTATTTGAACTGAATTACAAATTATAAAACAAAGATACAACTTCTATACTATCTAACAAAGAGCCTAAACCTTAAATAATAAAGAGAAAAACTAAAGCTAAGTTCCGGTCCCTTTTTCTGTACAAAACCCTACCTTTTATAGGCAAAACCCAGAGGAAAAGGAGTGAGGAGATAAGGGGAGCAAACGCTCCTCTTATCTCCACCAACAAGCCACGGATCCGTGGCCTGGGCCGCGGATCCGTGGCCAGGATGTGGCCAAGTGGCCACATCCTGGTGGAGTTGTGGTTGACATGGGCTTAGGCTCTGTTTTCTCTTGCTGGATTCACTATTTCAGCTCCTGGATTTAACAAAACGATCTTTGATTGTTAGCTTTAACCACTTGATTTGGGAAGATTCATTTCAACAAGTTTTCAACCTCTCTGATTTACGAAGATCTGCCCTGATTTCGTGATTTTGAATTTATTCTGAATTAAATCAGAATTTGATGGGCTTTTGGGCTCGTTTCTCTTTCCTATCCTTTAGCAATGGGCCTGCATTTATAAAGAAAAATAAGACTTATTAATATGATTTATTTAGAAAATAAGCATGGTAGTGTGACAATATGTATGCAATATATATGACCGATTACACCCCATACTTATATTTTGCTCGCCCTCGAGCAAAACATCAAAACTAATTCTAATCAACTATTAGACCACTTTCGCAAGTCACTCGATTGCACTGAGCATGTGCAACAAGCCGTTAAACCTCTAGGTTACCCCTAGAGGACGAGTTTTTTTCGTGAGGATTTTCAGTGGATTGCACCCACAAAATCCATAAAGAGAGAAATAGAATGTTAGTATTTTTAAAAAGCATTTTGAAAAGAGAAAATATTTGAAGTATATTTGTAAGAGTTCAAGTAATCTATAAGTTATAGGAATATCAAATTTTTCATTCCTAAACTTAGTCTCTATTCAAAAACATGTCATTAATCAAAAGAAGGAGTCAATTGTATTTCTCATCTAGTCTATTACTTTACCCTGAGTCATATGCACCTTCGTGACCGTGAAGTTTGACTAAGGATTTTTTAACATTAACTCCTATGTCTTATTTATATTTATTTTTTGTGGTATTTATTCCTCAATTCCATTAGGCTTTCTAATCTGCCCATGTAACGAGCCTTTAGTCACTGACACCCAAACCGGACAGTTTTAAGGCATAGGTGAGAAAACATCCCTAAGGACTTAAACACTCGAGCAGAAAGGCCACGAAACCAAGAGTTTTTATTTATAAAATGTACCCTTTTATTTTTGTGGTATTTATTCCTCAATTCCATTAGGCTTTCTAATCTGCCCATGTAACGAGCCTTTAGTCACTGACACCCAAACCGGACAGTTTTAAGGCATAGGTGAGAAAACATCCCTAAGGACTTAAACACTCGAGCAGAAAGGCCACGAAACCAAGAGTTTTTATTTGCATAAATACCAAGGCTTGCTTAGGCTAAAGCACCTAGGTAATCAATAATTAGATTTGCATATATATATATATATATATATATATATATATATATATATATATATATATATATATATATATATATATATATATATATATATATAGACTTGTATCCTTTCAAAAGGATTTGATCCCGGATCCTTCCCACTCAAATTCAACCCTCCAACATTCGAATACAAGATCCACTCTGTTGAAGTTGATCTATACTATTTCAAGTATTTATAAACCAAAAATCAAGTGTTTTAAATACCTTTTGCCCATCCATCAAGTAGGGGAAAGACGGACGGCCTAAATAGTGAGTTGGTTAGTTTAATGGTGTAGAACATTTGAAATCTAACAAAAATTAGTTTATAGGGGTTTTTAAATGTTTAGATCATAATGAAATCGCCGGATCGAGAATTTGTATGTCTAAAGACATAGATCTAACCAACTCACTACTTTCGGCCGTCCATTTTGCGTCGCTTGATGGATGGGCAAAAAGTATTTAAAATACTTGATTTTTGGTTTATAGATACTTGAAATTGTATAGATCAACTTCAACGGAGTGGATCTTGTATTCGAATGTTGGAGGGTTGAATTTGAGTGGGAAGGATCCGGGATCAAATCCTTTTGAAAGGATACAAGTCTATATATATATATATATATATATATATATATATATAATATATATATATATATATATTTTTTTTTAAATAAGACATAGGAGTTAATGTTTTTGAACCCTAAGTGTGTAAGTGTATAAAGTGTGCATATTTTTTCAAGGTAAAGATCAAGACAAAATTACTTTCAACAATTTTCTTCCTAGCACTAAAAATCAAACAAGTTATCTTATTTTGATCAATTATAAGAAATCCTAATTATGATTTTCCTATTCCTTAAAATTGACTTAATTTCTTACAAAAAATATATCAAAATATTGTTCTTACCTTTCAAAAAGTATATTTTTTCTTTGTTTTCTTCTTTTTTTTCCATATATATTAGTTATGTTAGAGCCCTCCCCCACACTTATCTCATGCATTGTTCCCAATGTTGAAAGAAATGCATAGATGCATGAAATAAAATGAAAAAGAGGAAAGTTACTAATACACTAGGCCGAAAAGACCCATAACCGTTTCATTTACCGGCACCGATTCTAAGAAAGGTTTATGGCGTTGACCATTTACCTTAAAGTCATTTCCATTCTTGGTGTCACTGATCTCTACAGCACCATGTGGAAACACGATTGTTACAATGAATGGCCCAGTCCATCTTGATTTTAATTTCCTGGAAAAAGATGAAGCCTAGAATTATAGAGTAAGACTTTTTGTCCAGAGACAAAAGTTTTTCTTATAATGTGTTTATTATAAAAAATCTTAACTCTATATTTAGTGATCTTAGCATTTTCATAGGCCTCATTTCTCAACTTTTAATTCAGAAATTTGTAATTTTCAAAGGTCACCGGCCTTAGTCAAGTCGAAATTCAACTGCTTGATTGTCCATAAGGCCCGATGCTCTAGCTCAACGGGTAGGTGGCAAGCTTTACCATAGACTAACCTATAAGAAGACATCCCTAGAATCGTCTTGAAAGCGGTCCTGTAGGCCCATAGGGTATCTACAAGTTTGGTGGACCAATCTTTCCGGTTTTGGTTCACAGTCTTCTCTAAGATAACTTTGACTTGTCTATTGAAAACCTCAACCTGCCCACTGGTTTGAAGATGATAAAGTGTGGACAACTTGTGAGTTATGGAATACTTTCACATAAGAGCTTCAAAGGATCTATTGCAAAAGTGAGTACCATTATCACTGATGATAGAACAAGGGATTTCGAAGCGTGAGAAAATGTTCTCTTTCAAAACTTTATGACAACTTTGTTATCATTAGTTCTACTAGGAATGGCTTCTACCCACTTGGACACATAGTCCACAGCAACCAATATGTATTGGTTTCCAAATGAATTAGGAAATGGACCCATAAAGTCGATGCCCCAAACATCAAAGAGTTCTATTTTAGAATTGGATTGAGGGGCACCATATCTCGTTTTGAGATCCTTCCTACCATCTAGCATCTAAGGCACGTCTTGCAAAATTCATAAGCATCTTTCAACAAAGTGGGCCAATAGAACCCACTTTGTAGAACTTTTTCAGCAGTCTTTTGGGGACCAAAGTGTCCACCGCATGCAAGTTCGTGACAAAAAGATAGAACACTCTTAACCTCCTTATCGGGAATGCATCTCCTAAAAATTTGGTCAGAACAGTACTTAAAAAGATACGGTTCCTCCCAAAAGAAATACCGGACTTGGGATAAGAACCGGTATATATCGTTTTTTGACCAATGAGACGAAGCTTGGTTTGTGACAAGTAATTCACTATATCAGCAAACCAAGATTCCCTAAAGATAGCTAAGAGATTTTTATCAAGAAAGTCCTCCTTTATGGGCAATTCGTTGCATGGAGAGTCTGGGATTCATGAGAGATGGTCAGCAACGACATTTTCTATGCCTTTCTTGTCTCAAATCTCAAGATCGAATTCTTGAAGAAGGAGGATCCAACGAATGAGTCAGGGCTTGGCTTCCTTCTTCATCATGAGGTACCTAAGCGAAGAATGATTGGTGAAAATAGTGGTTTTGGACCCTAGTAGGTAGGGACGAAATTTCTCTAAGGCAAACACTACTGCCAAGAATTCCTTCTCAGTAGTAGTGTAGTTCAATTGAGCATCGTTAAGAGTCCTACTAGAATAGTAAATCACGTGCTGCTTGTTATCAATGTGTTATCGCCTATGGCAAAATCAGAAGCATCGCATATGATTTCGAACGGCTTAGACCAATCCGATGCGGATATGATTTGTGCAAAAATAAGCTCTCTCTTAAGCTTCTCCCAAGAATTCATACATTCAGCATCGAAAGTGAAGGACATGTCCTTAGCTAACAGATTAGTCAAGGGCCTAGCAATCTTGCTAAAATCCTTGATAAATCCTCGATAAAAACTGGCGTGTCCTAAGAAGGATCTAATATCCTTCACGCATTTGGGCATGGGAAGCTTAGCAATAACCTCAATTTTGGCTATATCCACTTCAATTCCCTTCTTGGAGATTTCATGACCCAAAATAATTTCAAATTTTACCATGAAGTGGTATTTCTCCTAGTTCAGTGTCAGATTTTTCTCAACACAATGTTGGAGGACAAGTTCTAAATGGTGGAGATATTGAGTGAATGAATCTCCGTAGATGGAGAAATCATCCATGAAGATCTCTAAGAATCGTTCTACCATATCAGAAAAAAGACTCAACATGTAATGTTGAAATGTTGCTGGGGCATTGCACAAGCCGAAAGGCATCGACTATAAGCAAATGTCCCAAATGGACATGTGAACGTAGTCTTTTCTTGGTCCTCAGGAGCAATAGGAATCTGATTATACCCTGAGTAACGGTCTAAGAAACAGTAATACTTGTGGCCCGCCAAACGTTCAAGCATTTGATCAATGAAGGGAAGTGGAAAATGGTCCTTACGAGTTGTAGCATTAAGTTTCCATAATCAATGCAAACTCGGGTCTTTGTGGGAAGTCGAGTTTGGACCAACTCTTTGTTCTCGTTTTTCACTACGGTGAAACCGGATTTCTTTGAAACCACGTGGACAGGACTGACCCATTGGCTATCAAAAATTGGATAGATTATCCCATTGTCTAAGAGTTTTATAATTTCAGTATGAACAGCCTCTTACATTATAGGGTTTAACCTACGTTGCGGGTCTCTTTTAGGTGTTGCATCTTCATTAAGATGAATGTGATGTTAAACTATGGTTGGACTCAATCCCTTTATATCAGTCATAGTCTAACGAATGGCTTCCCTATGTTTTCTTAGAATAGCTTTAAGATCTTCTTCTTGCCCGTCATTTAAATGGGAGGCAATGATGACAGGAAAGGTCTCTTGTTCACCTAGATAGACGTACTTGAGATGCACAGGTAAGACTTTTAATTTTAAGGAATAGGAAGGCTCACTGGAAGGATGAGTTAAATTAGTTGGCTTCATATTTGGTGAAATAGGGTTCGAGGCCCAATTCATAGCAGACTCAAAAACCTGATTAAGATTAAAGTCGCCATACTCTAACCCAAAGTCACACTCAGTTTCTAATTTTAATTCTTTCTTGTGTTCACTTGTTAAGTTCTCTATGAGGTTGACTTCAAATGTTTGGTCCTCAATATCATGGGGTTGTTTTCCTAGGTTGAAGACATTGACTTCTCTAGTCATGTCCCCAAATGTTAACCTCATGGACCCATTCCTACAATTGATGATGGCATTGGCACTAGCAAGGAATGGTCGCCCTCGGTAACAGGAATTTGAGCCCTAGGATTGAACACAGGTTGTGTCTCTAGAACTATGAAATCAACGGGGTAAATAAACTCCCCGACCCGGATAAGAACATCATTAATTTTTCCTTTTGAAACTTTTACTGAACGGTCAGCCAGTTGGATAGTGACTCGAGTTGGACTAAGATCACCCAACCCGAGTTGTTGATTAACTGAGAATGGAAGCAAGTTGATACTTGCTCAAAAATCAAGAAGTGCTTAATCTCGGCCTGTACTATGGTGCAGGCAATGGTGGGACAACCTGGATCCTTAGACTTGACAGGGATCGGACCCGACAGTAGCTCACTAATGTTAGTGGCTAAGAACACCTTTTTGGGTACATTAGTCTTTCTCTTCTTGGTGCACATATCCTTAAGAAACTTAGCATAGGATGGGACTTGTTGGATGGCATCAAGAAGTGACACATTTATCTTCACTTGATTGAAAATCTCAATTATCTTATCCATGTACGAATTTTGCTTATTGTTTTTCATCCTATTAGGAAATTGTACTATAGGCTGGTGCACTTAACTGGTTGACTTATCTTTTTCAGATTCGTCAGATTTAGGAGGAGTGAGATTAGATGAGGTGAATGCTTGATTGTGGTTGTGCTTAATGGGATTGGTTGGTGTTGACACTTGATTATCAACTTTCTTTCCTGACTCAATGTATGAACAACATTACATTGATTTAATGATTGATCCTCAGCCAAATGAGCTTGTTGAGAATTCCTAGGATTGGTTATTGGCTGACTAGGCAAGGTATCCTTTTGTCTCTCATTCTTTGGAGTGGCTAATTGGCTCATTTGAACCCCTAGCCTTTGTATAGTTTGCATGAGAGAATCTTGGTTCTTCATGTATCTTTCATGTTTCTCTCAAATTCAGTCATTCTCCTTTCTAATTGAGGATTCTGAAAGGAAGATTGTGGAGTTTGGTTGGGAAAGTTTTGTTGATAATTTGAAAAATTAGGTGGATGGTTGGGAGAATTATGATGGAAATTGAAAAAGTTGGGTTGATGATTGAAATAATTATTGGCATGATGGAAGTGGCTTGTATGATTTGACCGTGAGTGGTCATTGTTATTTTAGCTCCATGAGAAATTGGGTGATTTCTCCAGCCAGGATTGTACGTTGGTGCGTAAGGATTATTGTTCGGCCTTGAAAAGGCCGCATTCATCGGTTCAGGGTATTGTTGTTGTGCCTGAAACATAGGACACTCCTCAAACACATGATTCATGGCCTAACAGTAAGTACAGCCTGGAGTTGAAAATTGGTTTGGGCTGACTTGATTGACTGGACTTGGTTCCTTAATTTCTAAACCTTCCAGTCTAGGTTAGCTAACTTAGCCTCATTAGCTATGGATGATTCAATGGAATGGAGACCTCCTTTTGAGGAGATGGAGTTTGAGTTCCTCGAGGTTTCACTAGTAGGTTCCCATTGGACAGTCTTTTCAGCTAGATTCTCATATAATTCTCATCCTTCATTTTCATCCTTCTGCAAGAATCTCCCTTGGCACATGCTTTCTAAGAGGGTTTTGGTAGAGTACTCTAAACCGTCATAAAGAATTTACCATTGTCGCTATTTCTCTATTCCATGATGAGGACATTAGATAAGGAGGCCTTTAAAGCGTTCAAAGTACCTCCAAAACGGTTCACTAGATTCTTACTTGAATTGCATGATGTTCTTCCTAATAAGAGCGGTCTTATGAATTGGATAGAATTTCTTCAAGATCTTGATGAAACCATCCCAAGATGTGATAGAGCCGGTCGCTAAGCTATAAAGCCATTTCTTGGCTAAGTTCTTAAGAGCGAAAGGGACAAATCTCAACCTAATAGCATCATCTATAAGGTGTGGGATTTTCATCATTAGACATAATTCATCAAATTCTCTAATGAAGAAGTAAGCATTTTTGGACTCTAAGCCATGAAACTTGGGAAGTGTGTTGATGAACTAAGGCTTGAGCTGAAAATTGTATTCACCAACTGATGGAGTTGGATGCAAGATGGAAGTGAGGTTCTAATGGGATAGAACCTATCCTGTAAAGATGTCGATTGAGCCATAACCGGATCTGGTCTTAGTTCAAACTTGGGTGGTGATGTATTTCTAGTCAACCTAGAAGAATTAGGGTTTCTTGACCACACTTGCATACACAAACACAATCACAAACAAGTTTACCAATAGTCAACAAGAGTAATCAACTAAGTCTAGTCTAAGGTAACCTTGACCTAGACAACTCCTAACTAGTTGATTGTCCATAGGAGGTATAATGCAGACTTTGACTATAAGCAAATCAGCAAGGTTAGGGCAAGATTGGTGGGAGGTATCCGCGCAAAAGCGACGGGCCTAATTAAGATAAACCACCAGCCTTCAGGGTTTCACTCCTCAATCCCTTTCCTAGACACTGATTTGGCATGAGTCAAATTCTAACACCTTCCTCCTCAGGATAATCTCCTAGTGAGTTCGAGATGTCCCTAAGGCCAGCGTCTATCAGATTTTACTTAGGCTTAGGTTGTGCGTGCTTGGAGATATTTTGTGGGCTAAGAAAGGGTAATCACTTCCCCACCTTATCTTGATTTAAGTTTTGCCCTTAGAATTGATTGTGAAAAGTGTGCAAGATATAGGAAAGTAACATTCAAAAGCAAATATCACCCAAGAATATTTTCTAAACTATTTGCTATGCGTACGTACCTTGTCTCCGGCTATCTTGAACAGTAATTGTAAAATAAACGTAATTAGACAAATGCCTAGAATGCAAGTCTAAACGTTTCTTTTAAGCAATTAACAATCATACAGATTACTGTTGGATTAAAAACAGAGATTGTGAATATCAGATGTAGCAAGAATAATAACACAAAAACTTTATTTTTGCAAGCAATATGTCCTGGAAAAAAGAGTTTTTAGTAGTCAATAAAAATTTCAACTTTTGCACTGCAATTTCTTGAGATTCTGTTTCCTACTTTCGAGAGTGGGGGACACAGAATAGCAAGTCTTCTCCTGCAAAGCTTGAATGCTAAGTTTGAATCTTGACTTCTCTGAAACAAGACACCAAACTTGTTAGAAAACAATTACACCATTCCTTCCCCGGCAACGACGCAAAAAATTTATCTTGAATTAAAAGTGTTAAGAATTACCGTGTAGCTTTGGGCTAACGGGTCATGTCCACGAGGAGGAATGCGATAGAAGCTTTTCGGTGCTTTTGTTAAGTAACAAAGAATAAAGTTGGTGTCTTTCTTTTAAGTTGAAAAACAGAATGGAGAGAAGGGAAATGATTAAAAGAAAATTTGTAAACTTAGAGAAGGCTTTGGAAAAGGTGATTTAAAAGTTTCAAGAGTGATTTGTTGTTTTTAATATAAGAAGAAGATTTGGGCTCACTATCTCACTACTTAACGATATGTTTTTCTCTTGAAATTCAAAGTGCCTTAACTTGATCATAGGCAAAAACTTAACACTTGAGTTTTAGAAAGTTTTAAGTAAAGCAAATAAGATAGTTTGGAAGAGTTAACTATTTTCTTTATGAAATCATCTTGAGTTAAATGGTAAATCATCAAGTATTTCAAGTATGAAATAAAAATAAGCTCAAGAGAAGTTTTAAAAGAAAGAGAAGTTTATAACTCCAAACCCATCCTCATGTGCCTTCAAGAACACTTTCAAAGAAAAAAGGCTTTAGTTTAGGCTTGCAAATGATTCATTGGGTCTTTTCATCAAAACCATTCAAAAAGAAGAGGGATCGGAGAGAGGAATAATAGTGAGTCCAGAAAATGAATTTAGCTACTCTTGGAAGATGAAAAACAATACATGTAAATTAAGCAAAACATACCCATGACTGGAGTGGAAGAAGAGAAAGCTTGATCCTTTATTGATGTCACTTCAATCTTCAGATTACAATCGCTCAATTCCTCTCTCTCACTGGTATTTGAACTGAACTACAAATTATAAAACAAAGATATAACTTCTATACTATCTAGCTGTTGACACTTTAAAAAAGACAAGATTCTTATTGGCCTGAACAATGTCTAAACTTCTTGACATTTACAAAAGACAAGTGACAGACAAGCTGACGACCAGTTCTGTACCCATCTCCGAGGGACAAAGCAGCAACTTGGACTCTACTGATCCAGTGAAGCAGACAGTGAGCCCAGATTGTCTCTAAAGAGACCTAAGCAGGTCTAAGATGCTAGGTTAGCTCAACACTTAGCATCACATGAGCCCAAGAGGATAGCCTCACCTGAGAGGCTAAGTTAATTCAACTTTGCCTCGAAGCTATTCAAAGCACTATCAGTGAGCTAACTTATAGTTTCGCCTGAAGAACTCAGTTAACTCCGCAGAGAGTTAGCTTCGCTCGAAGCCCCACACAACTGCGCAGAAGGATGTTTAGTAGCTTCGCCACAGATGTTATCTAGCTCCGCTGGAGAGCTTTCTTCTAACTTCGCCTGATGCTCCTTCTAACTCCACTGCGAGCTCGACGCAGCAACTCCACTGCGGGTCTTTCATGGTCAACCTTTGACCAATTAAATCTCCAGATGAGATCAAATCAATTCAAGATCAAGATCAAATCTAATCAAGATCAAATCTGAGATCAAATTTGGCAGTTGTTTGCCATAATCTCTTGACTCTCCTAAAACAAGTAAGAAGATCAGGGGAGATCTTTCAATTATTTGGAAAGAATCAAAACAAATCAGGAGATCGACCTACCTGCTATTCCTAACTTCGCAGACGCTGATTCTAACCTCGCAGCAAGACTACTTTCCAGATTTAAACAGATTGACTCAATCTATTTCCAGATTTTCAAGGGATAATTATACCCTGCTTTCCCTATAAATAGCCCACCAGAGGCATACAACCAAGGGAGGACAAAAACACACGCGCACAGAGAGAGGCGGCTAAACAGAGATCAATTCTCTAGCTTCCAAGAATTCAGAGAATTCAGAGAACTACTTCTCTAATCAGGGTGCTGATACCCTAATACCTTCCTTTCTCTCAAGAAATTTCCAGAACCAGGCGAGAAGGAATTCCCAAGTGAAGGCAGTTTGAGAAGTAACAAGAGGGTTTTACCAACCTTCTGTTCTCTGATTCCCCGAACCAGGCGAGAAGGGAATCCCATCGATCGCATCGTCAAAGGGACAAAGTGGTCGTGCTGACCAGACTCCTATCGGCACACTTCTCCAGAATCTCAGAGGAAATCTACTTGTAATCTTTTGTGTTACTTATAATTTAGCTCCTCGACACTTTTTTTGTAAGTTTTCCCTTTGTAAAATCAATGAAAAATAAGATGGCGACTCCACTGGGGACTGATTTCTCCGCTGTTGAGAATCAAGTGTCGCAATGCGACGAACAGACCTTCGGGTCTATCTGTGAATTCAAGGAAGCCGGTGTGGCCAGAACCCCTATGGCTAAATCTTCGAAGCAAGTCTCTGGAGAGACAGATAAGGCTCGGTCCTCTGGCGCAACAAGGGAGCAAGCCCACATTACAAGGGTCAGAATCTTCAGCCCGTCACCTTCGAGAACCTAGTCGTTCATTTCGACCAAGGAAAATTCGAAGAAGTCCTCTCTGGGGATGGTCTAATGCTCCATGCACGGAAGCATAGAAAGGTCTCCATGGCCAAGGTTTCAGAGCAGAAACCGGAAGCAGAATCCTGCCAACACCACCCAGCCTCGCATGTGACTAATCGGTTCCCTACGAACCTAAGTCTCCTCTTTCAAAGCAGACGTGGAGGCCAAAACATAAGGCTCTGTATAAAGCCTCAGTCGTAGCTACGCCACAAGTGCATCTCTCTTGCGAAGAAAAAGGCAAGATGCCTGCCTGCTCCAACGAGACTGTTAGCCGCGAAGTCACAACGGCGACCATGCCTTCACCTAATTCAAGAGCAGCAACTCCTCGCGCCAGCCTCGTTCTCATGAACGAAGCTACTGGACCTCAGGGTACGCATGATGTTCGTAGCCGCGAAGCTCGAACCAAAGCACCACAGTGTGCTAAACTCGCTCTTTGCAGTGAAGCTAAGGGATTGCCCCTAAGTGCTGATAGCGGTGCTTATGCAGCTTCAGCGCCCAAAGGCGTTTCCAAAGCTTTTAGCCGCGAATTTAGAGCCAAAGCACTATCTAAGGCTGATCATCTACGCAGCAACATAGCGAAGAAAGCACCACAGCGTGCTTCGCTCCCCAGTCCATCAAGCGCTAAGCTCGCGCTTTATAGCGGAGCTAAGGGATTGTCCCCAAGTGTTGACAGCGGTGCTTATGCAGCTTCAACACCCAAGGACATTCTCAAGGTTCTTAGCCACGAAGCTAAGGCTGAAGCACTATTTAGTGCTAATCCTCTCTGCGGTGATAAAAGGAGCAGGACATAATCCTATGCGCAATATAATAGAGCCTCTGTACTGGTTTGTTTAGACCCAACTGTGTCAGACTTGCGGGAATTCTTGACTAACAAACGGAAGTTAGAATCTTTCCAAACTTCTCCCTCCTATTGTCAACAAGTGGGATGTCAGCTGGTGATGGTCCACTCAGTCCATTGCCGGTTAGAACCAATCCTCGCCACTCCCCTAGGCCGACGATCAGTTTTTGATCGACTGTCAGTGCAGGCCCCGGTGAAACATCGCAAAAGGAGCATAGCGCGAGATCTACCCTCTACATCCGTTAACATGATCGAAAGAGGACGACAGCTGCTAGGGGCAGACGAGCGTCCCACGACACTCCCTACAGTTCTCTAGATCTGGATTATAGCCCAGGCTTGGGCGAAGTCTTGGTTCATGAAGAAGGTGTCTTCCGAAACACCAGATCTAGGGTTGCAATACCCTATAGTTATGAACAGCCATCTTCCTCAACTGCAGTACATCACTAGAACAAATGAAAAGGTTAGTCCAATGGTCTGATGAAGAGGACGAAGACAGTGGGTATGCCTCTTCGGCGACAGTCAGCTCGGTGCGAACAGACAGAGTATCAATGAATATGGCTGATAACGGTAATGATGACCTTCGTTGACGCTTGAAAGCTCAGGAGCAAACTTTCAAGACCCAGCAAGAAGCTTTGGACAATATTCAACTCCTCAATAACCGGAATAATAATGATACCGGGAGTAACCATGATGAGGAAGAACATCTTAGCAATGAACAGCCAAGGATAGAGAAGTCGAAGGAGGGTTCTTCTTTGGACGCTGAAGTCCTTAAAGGCATCCAAGCTCAAATCGCATCCCTAGCTTAGAGGGAGAATTAAAGAAAGTAGGGGCAGTCCGTCCTTACCCGCTGGAGTGGGATTCAGTACTGTACCCACCAACGTTACATACGTACGATGGTAAAAGCTCGCCAAAACCAGCACATCTACTATTTTCGATCTCAGACCGGTAATGTTATAGACAATGATACTATCCTGGCTAGGCTGTTCATTGGCACCTTAAAGGGGGTAGCATTTGACTGGTTCCGAAATCTCCCTCCGGGCTCCGTCAATTCCTGGATCGACCTGGAAACCCGATTCCTTTCTCGTTTCTATGAGGACGATACCGAGGTAACCATGGACAAACTCCTCTCTACCGTACAGAAGAAGGGTGAATCTGTCTGTGACTACATTAAGCGGTTTAGAAACTTGTCTTTGATGTGCCAGTAGGAATACCATTACCCATGCCCTTACAGACGTGCAGGCACAACTTCTTACACCAAGTAGAGGTTCGCATGGGGGCTGTCAAAACCTATACCTGGAAAGAACTGGTCGAGCAAGCTGAGATAGCCGAAAAGTCGGCTAAAAAGTTTGAACCATCCATCCTTAAAGGTAAATGGGGGTATGAATAATAAAGGACGTGGCGACATGGTACAGTCTTCTCAAGCCAAAGGGAAAGAGACTATGTAGTAGAATTGTCAGAGGATGTTTAGTCGAAGGCCAAGAAGAGCGGCTTCAATAATCAGGAGTCTAAGTTTCCTTTGAAACAATACTCCTTCAAAGGCGATCAGGTGATCACAATATTCCATTTACTCCACAAAGGGAATAAATTGAAGCTGCCGAATGCTCGACGTCCCAATGAAATAGGACGCACGAACGATCCCAAATACTGTCTCTTCCACAGGATGATTCACCATCCTACCGACAAGTGTTTTGTCCTCAAGGACAAAATTCAAGCTTTGATCGACGCCGGAGTCCTGACACTAAAGTCAGAGTAAAAGAAAGTCACTGCAAACATGGTGACCCTCGAGTTCGGCAAAACCCCAAAGGTCACAGTTCCTGACGGGACTTATCCAACCCCTGCACCACGGCTGAAAGTCAAACATCCTGCAGTTAAAACTCAAGATAATAGGGGTCTTGTTCCCTTGACACTGGAGACAGGGGAAATTATGTGGATACACCCAGACCTTGTCCAAGACGAACAATGGGATTCAAAGAAACCCAAATCGAAAGGCAAATCTTGCAATGTCATCTCCATCCTGCCAGACGATGACAATCTTATATCAGCTTCTCTCAGCGATTCTGAAGGGGAAAAAGCACGTTGCACGACGCAGGCTAATGTACCTCAGCCAACAGGTACTCGATCTTGAAAATCATACTTAAAACAGTATGAGAAAGCTACTGACGAGACACAATAGCAAACGACGTTAGTATAAGTATCAGCACCCGCTTTAGTTCCAACCAAGGGAAAGGAGAAGCCATCCTGAAGAAGCCTTCAGGCCCAGGGCTAAACACGCCCTTTCGTTTCGACATATTGGCCCAGCTGGCTAATATCCCCGCTCGTATTACTATACACGAGCTCCTTCGTCTCTCAAAAGAGATAAGAGAAGCACTCAGAGATGCGTTGGCTGATTCAGAATCATTCCTGACATATATGCCATAAATCCCTAAAGATGACGCTCAGTCTTCTTGCCCTGAATGCCATCATGTACAATCAAAAGTACCTGCTATTACCTTCACAGTGAAAGATATGCTTCTCAAGGATAACAAGCATGATCGACCTCTGTACTACACCGGATACATCGGTTCAACATGCATTGAAAGGGTACAGGTTGATCCGGGGTCTGCACTCAGCATCATCCCCAAAAGGCTCCTCTACTTCCTCAGTATACCACTATATAGGTTGTCTGCAACCACTACTACAATATACGGTTTTAATGCCAGGAGTAGTCATCCACTCGGAAAAATTCGACTTCGTTGCCGAATCGGCAGCCTGAAGTCAGAAGTGATGTGCTATGTCATTGACGCTGACACATCATACAACCTACTACTAGGACGACCGTGGATCCACGCCAACTGGATTGTTCCCTCCACTCTGCACCAGTGCTTCAAATATGTTGAAGACGATGCAACAATACGAACTGTCTTCGCTGAGAAGCAACCATTCAAAGGGGTGAAAAATTACTTCACTGACGCTCTCCTGTATCAAGAGACCAGTGAAACATCGAAAGAATCATTGCCGGACGATGATGATAGTGGCAATGAGGCGGATTCAGAATCTGAAGCAGACATGCCAGCCATTTTAATTGGTGAACCAAATATAGCATGTCTTAATAATCCCCAATGTAACACTCCTTCTGAAGATGAGGGCGAATGGGTAATTAATGATAATATTTCCTTTGATTATCCTGTGAGTATTGGGTTGTTTGAATCCATTATGGATAGCTCTCTGCACATGCCTTTACGCAGACCAAGTGCATCCAGCACACCCATGGAATCTGTAGAAGGGGCCGTTTTAGTGATCTCTCCATCCAAAGAAGGTCAGTTACCAATAATATTCGATAAAGCCCAACCACGAGGGTCCACAGCCACAGATTCAAGTTCAGACGCAGATACCCCACAATTCTTCCACTATGCGCGACCAGCGCACCTTATGATGAAGAAAATGGGGTACAACCTAAAGCATTGAGAGGGCCTGAATTTCGGAAAAGGAAGACGTAGTTTGCTACACAACTTTGTGCCGAGAGGGAAACCTGCAGATTACTATGATAACACACGCAGGGAGTTGGGATACGTTACACCCACACCACCAGCAACGGTTCAATTCAAAGATAGCGAACCGATTTCATCACATCCTGCCTCTTCCTCCGAGTGGGACTCAGATGTCAGTATGGGAATCATGTTCGAGAATCTCACCGTTAATATGACTTCAAGCAGTCAATTGGAGCCACGGAAGCTACTAATGAGGAACCATGGGCTCAACAATTAGATCTCCAATGGGAAAAGCGATTCGAACTGCACGAACCATCTACTGAAGACAAGGTGATGCAGGTCAACTTGGGTAGTCAAGATCACCCTAAACCCATCTTTATAAGTGAGAGCTTATCACTTATGGAAAAAGAAGAATTAATAATACTCGTAAAGGAGTATATAGACGTCTTTGTTGGCCCAAAGGCCTTCCACCCTAATTTTGATGATGATTAACTCATGTAGTTATGTTTACTAATATTCTTGTGTTTTTAGTCTCAGATCTTATAAAAAGATATTAGTTTGGTGATAGCTTCAACAAGAGGTGTTTGGAAGCTTCACAAGTGATTCCAGGGCTCAAGCTTCAAGATCACACATTGCCTAGCCCATGGATGGAGTTTTGGATCGGGTCTACTTGAAGATGGAGATCGTCAAGAAGACTTAGGTATCTATAGTTTAGATAGTGTGTTTAGATCCATTTGTAAAGCTTAGTATAGTTGATATGCTCAAGTGCACAAACACACATGTTTTATGTTTGGTTTTGGTTTTCATGAATAGTTGATCAAAACAAGTTTAATTGATATATGCATAGTTGTTTCATTCTATACATTCATGCTTAACTTTTAAACAAACTTATTTTGACTTTCCTATTCATGTATTGAAAAATCCAAGTTTGATAAAAATACATATTTTGGTTTTTGGTAAAAATGATAAGACACAAAAATAGTTCATATTGATTGATATTTGAGCCAAACTTTTTATCACATGGTTATGTATCAATGCAAAATGATAAAACTATTTTTGGGTATTTTTAAAAAGACTTAAAAGATTTTTAAAAATATTTTAACATGTGTTTTCTGTCCCAGAACAGTGGCTGACAGGCCAGGACGGCCGACCACACGGGTCGACCGTACCAAGGGCCGGTCGACCCTTGCGGTCGACCGACGTGCACAAGCTTGTGCACGTTTTGCAGTCACAGGGACGGTCGGCCGGGCTGCCGATCGGACCTGAGTGCAGTGCTCTCTGTTTATTTCGGTCGGCCGGGCGGTCGACCGGTTTGCTCCAACGGTCAGATTTTTGATCGTTGGCGGTCGGCCGGCCGGCCGACCGCTAGCCTGTCAAGCTGCCAGATCAGCCTAACGGCTAGTTTTCTGATGGGGCTATAAATACCCCATCTCTTGGGCTATTTTGACAAGACTTTTGAAAAGAAAAATACCAGAGTTTGTTTTGTGTTAAACAAGTTTTTAAAAGAGTTTAAGTGCCAAAAAGATTTCATCTTTACTGTTTTTCAAGGGTTTTAAAAAATCAAAGAAAATAGGAATTTTGGATATTTGTATTGGTTTTCATTCTCTATCTTTTACAAGAGTTTTCCCAAGTATTTTCTTTGTTACTTGATTTCCAAAAACACCTTGATATCCACTTGAGCTATATCTTCTATCCTATTCTATTAGGATCTTTGTTTTTGGTGGAAAAGAGAGTTTGTGGTCTTTGGAACCACTTTTTGTAAACCCTTGATTTCTTGTGTTGCTCCCTCTTTGGTAGAGGTTGAGGTTGTTGTATTGGGTTGGTGTTTGCTCCCTCTTTGGTAGAGGTTGAGGCTTGTGGTTTGTTCCCTCTAGTGAGAGGTGGAGTTTGGTTTGTAACCCTCTTCGGTAGAGGTGTTTGTTGGTTGTTGTTTGGTTACGGGCCTACCTCTCGGTTGTGAGGCGGTGTTTGAGAGAGGAGTTCGGTACTCCTAGTGTTGTAACAAATCCTCCTCGGTGGAGGTTCCCTCGGTGGGAGATAGTGGATTGGAAATCCTTCACGGTGGTGAAGGCGGGGATGTAGAGCTAGGGGCTCGAACCTCGAAACATATCTTTGTGTTTGCGTTTGATCCATTATCTCTAACTCTCTCTCTCTCTTTTATTTGTGCAAAGCATTATTCATATTGCCATATCATTCATATTGCTTGTGTTGCCTTGCATTATTTCATATTGCTTATCATCCTTATATGATTGGCTTGCTTGTGTGTGCCTCACTTGTACTTAACCACAAGAGCTTCATATAGCACCTCAACCCATTCTAGGGGAATCAAGAGGAGTTAGTCCAGAGCCCTTCACGGGGAATTCGGCTACACTTGTGTGTTGTATTAAGTGTGTTGCAAAATTGTTTTAAGCTTTCGCATTTAGCGCATTTAGTATCTAGATTAGCATTATCACCTATTCACCCCCCCTCTAGGTGATTTACAATTGGTATCAGAGCCTACGCTCCTGATTGATACTTAGGCTTAACATCCTAGGAGTGAAATCCATTTGTTTGCTAATCTCTTGTTTGCATTTGCTTGTTTGCACAAATATAGTTTACCATGGACTTCATGACCCCACCTATGTATGATACTTCCAACATTCTTGTTTGGAAGACTAGGATGTCCATATACCTCCAAACCCTAGGCTTACATGTTTTCCTTGCGGCCACCAAGAAATGCTATCTTGGTAATCGCGATCATATAGGGGCCAATGCACAAGCCCTTGAGGCCATTAGAAGCACATTATCTAAAGATCATCTTATACGTGTTTCTAACTTTGATTTCGCATTTGCAGTGTGGAATATGTTGACAACCACAACCACCTCCAAGCTTCAATTACAGATTCAACCGGAGGAATCTAGTGGAGAATCTGACTCACAATGCTTCATGGTCCAAGGGAATGACTCCCTTGAGGTACAATCGGAAACTCAACTAGATAGTGATAGTTTTGATACTAGTTCTTCATGTGATGATCATATTGATGCCCATATTTTAAATGAAGAACTTTCTATTATTTGTTAAAAATTAATAGAAAAATATAAAGTTTGAAAAAGAAGACTATTGCATTAAATAAAGGAAATGAAAAATTGTCTTCTAAACTTGATTGGTTTTGCAAGAGAAGGTTGAGGTTATAATGAAAGGATTCATTGAGATCTCAACTAGACCTTGCACTAAAAGAAAATAAATTTTTAAAATCTAAAAATGATTGTGAATCAATTTTGAAGAAAAATGAAAATTTCTCTTCAAAAGTTGATTTTGTTTTAAAAGAGAATGTTGCTTTGAAAAACAAATAATTTCTATTTCAAATGATTTAGATGTTTGTTTAAAGAAAAACATTGTTTTGCAAAATAAATTGATGCACATGTTTGCCATGCTTGGGTAGTATCACACACTTCACCTATTGCATGTGCCACTTCTTCTTTGATTGGAAATGATATAAATTTAATTAAGAAGAAAATGGATTGTTTGGGCTCCACTATGAGCCAATACGCCATGAACCATAAACGATTGGAATCTTTGTTTTGAAAGAAACAAGTTCCATCTGTTATGCATGCACACCCCTACGGCTTACACATGCTCCTCACGGACACCATCACACTTTGTGTGCTCATGTGTACACTTGTACACATTGTGGACGTAAGGGCCACCTTTCTAAATTTTGTTATGATAGATTACATGTTTCAAATTTAGCAAAGAATTTTGTTTGGGTTAGAGAAGGTACTAACCCCCATGGACCCAAAAGATCATGGGTACCAAAGACCACCCCTCTTGTTTATGATGTGGGTGTGGGCTCTCACATGACGTGAGAGTAGCCGTACCCTGGAGTGGATGCGTTCCGAGCTTAAAGGAAACCATTTGGATGCATCACTTTCAAGGGAAGGTTTGGTGGAGATGACCACCATGTTTGGAGACTATAGAGATGCCCTCATCGGTTTTGGTATAAATCTCTTACTCCAAATTATTATTACATGCTTTCATAATTAGTGTTTATAGCATGATTTATTGTTTTTAGATTATTATGAAAATGTCATGATAATTAGACCATTGACATGCATGTATAGCCCTTTGAGACACCCATGTTTATATTGACCCATATTTTGTGTTCTCGTATTTGTTTAGCTATCATGTTTATCATAGGTTTAATAATATGTGAATTTTCTTAATAATCATGTTTAAAAAAATTTATCATGTTTATCATGATTGGTTTATATTTCGTGTTTTTATGCTTCATGATTTGATTACATGTTTAGATGTTAGTTTTCATTAGAACTAGTATATATATTTGTGCATATAATGGGCCACAAATAAATCTATATATGTTTGAGCTTGAATGCTTATTTGTTCCCACTAGATGTGCTAGTATAGCCTAGTTTTGATGATCCATGCATTTTAAACTTGTATTCCCATTTTTGGATTTGTTTTATGATCATGTGTTTTCATTTCATGTATATGGCTATTTTGCCAAACTTTAAGATATACATGTATACCCCTTGAGTCATTTGTTTTTCATGCAAATCTATACATATGGACTCAATTGTGTTTAGGGATATGTATGTATACTTCTTGTGTTGACAAATCATACATATACCTTGAAATGAAATTTGTTTTAATGGAAATTTAAATTTTCATGTTTCCATGTGTTTATGTTTAACTTCATGTATATGTCCATTTTATCTAAACTATTGTTTATACATATACATCCTTTTTGAGCCACATGCCTTAATGCATATATTTTGTGGACTCGTTGTGTTATGGATATGTATGTATGCTTTAGTTTGTATAAGACATACATATACCTTGAAGATTAAATAAGTTTTGATGATTTCATGTTTTCATGTTTCGAGGAATATTGAGCTTATTGTCCATCTTTCATGATTATGATCTTCACATTGTATTTATACACTCACATTTATTGTTTACTCATGTGTTTGTTTTCATGAGACATATTTATGCTTAATTGATTATGAGTGTTGACTATTTTGTGAATTTCATGTATTCATGAAGAATATTTTTTTGCCTTATTCCTTGCTTGAAGGATTTCGTACTAGTTTACAAATTTTTCATTTACTAGTTCGTATACTTCATTTGGTAGAGTTTTTCAAATAAAGCTTATTTTCAAATCTATTTTTGAAAACCCCTACCATCTGAGGGCGGTTGGTTGGGAGATCATGCTCATGTTTGCTTTATAGTGAAAATCATTTTTAACTTGAATATGATTGGGAGGATAGGTTATATGAGTTATACTTTGATATTATTGTTGTTTCAATTGGTATCATTGGATTTTTTCAATTGGTATCAATTTTGACCCTTCTTGTATACTCATATATGTTTGTATGTATGTATGCATTCAATTTCAAAGAATATCAATTTCTATTGGTATCTATTTTTCATACATATATATGTTTTATTTGTGCTTATTATATCCCTATATCTTTAAGAACAAAATCTTATTTATGCTAGTGCTTGAGCTTTAACTTTGTTTCAATTGATTAGTTTTCAATTGCTTTTCAATTGGTATCTTATTTCAAGCCTATGCATGTGTTTTGTTGGTATTTCATAAAGGGGGAGAAAATTCGATTTCATGTTTACAATTGGTATTTGTATTTCCACTCCCTTGCTTTATGATAGAAAATAAATTTATTTTAAATTGATATCATATACTTAAAAAGAAAAATACTCTCTTTTGATATCAAGATGTTTATTTGAATGTTTTAAAAATGGTATCTCAAAATTTTGTTTAAAAGAAAATAGTCAAAATGTTTTGATTTATATTGCATATATGCAAGGAGAGCTTAACATCTCTTCTACATATAGATTCATGATGAGTGTATCTTGTATTGAAGAGCTTGACAATCTCTTCTTTATGTGATACACGTGTGTAGGGGGAGCTTCACATCTCCTCTGTGCATTACTTAGTATATGTTATGTGAATTAGGGCTTGTCATCCCTCCTTCATGTAATGTATCTATGTAGGGAAGCTTCACATCTTCCTCTTCATGAATGTATATCGCATATACCATTGTTGATTGACCTATGTTTACTTTCAATTGGTATCAAGATGCTACTTTGACATATTTTCAATTGATATCCTAATTGAATGTCACCCCTATTTGGTTTTTGTTTTTTATTTTAGACAAAAAGGAGGAGAACATTTTTACTAACCCTCTTATTGATTCATTGTTTCGAACAAAAAGGGGGAGAAAAATTTATTGATTTAGTTTTTCTTTTACCCCTTATTAATGATTGTTTCTTTGTATTAAAAAGGGGCGAAGATTTGTTTGTTTTTTTTTACCCATTTGTTGATGATTGACAAAAAGGGGGAGAATTATTTGAGAGTTTAACATGCATTATATAAAACTCAAGATCTTTCTCAAATAAAGAAGATGTTTTTTTAATATGCATGATTGGTACATGTTTTATATATGCACATTTATGTTTTGCATATATTAAGTTTAATTTAGTTTAATTTTAATTGATATCTAGAGCATGTTTGTTTTTGAACATTTCATTATGTATCTAGAGCCTTTTTATTGTTTATGCATTTCTTTGCATTCATGTTTAAGAGCCTTCATTGCATATTATTATTGTTTATTTGTTTATACATGAGTTAAGGGGGAGCTTCTTTGAAGCTTAACTTTAATCCTTGCATATATAACTCCATGAGTTTTGTCATCATCAAAAAGGGGAGATTGTTGGCCCAAAGGCCTTCCACCCTAGTTTGATGATGATTAATTCATGTAGTTATGTTTACTAATATTCTTGTGTTTTTAGTCTCAGATCTTATAACAAGATGTTAGTTTGGTGATAGCTTCAACAAGAGGTGTTTGGAAGCTTCACAAAGTGATTCCAGAGCTCAAGCTTCAAGATCACACATTGCCTAGCCCATGGATGGAGTTTTGGATCGGGTCTACTTGAAGATGGAGATCGTCAAGAAGACTTAGGTATCCATAGTTTAGATAGTGTGTTTAGATCCATTTATAAAGCTTAGTATAGTTGATATGCTCAAGTGCACAAACACACACGTTTTATTTTTGGTTTTCGGTTTTCATGAATAGTTGATCAAAACAAGTTTAATGATATATGTATAGTTGTTTCATTCTATACATGCATGCTTAACTTTTAAACAAACTTATTTTGACTTTCCTATTCATGTATTGAAAAATCCAAGTTTGATAAAAATACATGTTTTGGTTTTTGGTAAAAATGATAAGACACAAAAATAGTTCATATTGATTGATATTTGAGCCAAACTTTTTATCACATGGTTATGTATCAACGCAAAATGATAAAACTATTTTTGGGTAATTTTAAAAAGACTTAAAAGATTTTTAGAAATATTTTAACATCTGTTTTCTGTCCCAGAACAGTGGCTGACAGGCCAGGACGGCCGACCGCACGGGTCGACCGTACCAAGGGCCGGTCGACCCTTGCGGTCGACCGACGTGCACAAGCTTGTGCACGTTTGGCAGTCACAGGGACGGTCGGCCGGGCGGCCGACCGGACCTGAGAGCAGTGCTCTCTGTTTATTTCGGTCGGTCGGGCGGTCGACCGGTTTGCTCCAACCGTCGGATTTTTGACCGTTGGCGGTCGGCCGGCCGGCCGACCGCTAGCCTGTCAGGCTGCCAGATCAGCCTAACGGCTAGTTTTCCGATGGGGCATAAATAGCCCAACCCATCTCTTGGGCTATTTTGACAAGACTTTTGAAAAGAAAAATACCAGAGTTTGTTTTGTGTTTAAACAAGTTTTTAAAAGAGTTTAAGTGTCAAAAAGATTTCATCTTTATTGTTTTTCAAGGGTTTTGGAAAATCAAAGAAAATAGGAATTTGGGATATTTGTATTGGTTTTCATTCTCTATCTTTTACAAGAGTTTTCCCAAGTATTTTCTTTGTTACTTGATTTCCAAAAACACCTTGATATCCACTTGAGCTATATCTTCTATCGTATTCTATTAGGATCTTTGTTTTTGGTGGAAAAGAGAGTTTGTGGTCTTTGGAACCACTTGTTGTAAACCCTTGATTTCTTGTGTTGCTCCCTCTTTGGTAGAGGTTGAGGTTGTTGTATTGGGTTGGTGTTTGCTCCCTCTTTGGTAGAGGTTGAGGCTTGTGGTTTGCTCCCTCTAGTGAAAGGTGGAGTTTGGTTTGTAACCCTCTTCGGTAGAGAGGTTTGTTGTTGTTGTTTGGCTACGGGCCTACCCCTCGGTTGTGAGGCGGTATTTGAGAGAGGAGTTCGATACTCCTAGTGTTGTAACAAATCCTCCTCGGTGGAGGTTCCCTCGGTGGGAGATAGTGGATTGGAAATCCTTCACGGTGGTGAAGGCGGGGATGTAGAGCTAGGGGCTCGAACCTCGAAACATACTTTGTGTTTGCGTTTGATCCATTATCTCTAACTCTCTCTCTCTTATTTGTGCAAAGCATTATTCATATTGCCATATCATTCATATTGCTTGTGTTGCCTTGCATTATTTCATATTGTTTATCATCCTTATATGATTGGCTTGCTTGTGTGTGCCTCACTTGTACTTAACCACAAGAGCTTCATATAGCACCTCAACCCATTCTAGGGGAATCAAGAGGAGTTAGTCCAGAGCCCTTCACGGGGAATTCGGCTACACTTGTGTGTTGTATTAAGTGTGTTGCAAAATTTGTTTTAAGCTTCCGCATTTAGCGCATTTAGTATCTAGATTAGCATTATCACCTATTCACCCCCCCTCTAGGTGATTTACAATTGGTATCAGAGCCTACGCTCCTGATTGAGACTTAGGCTTAACATCCTAGGAGTGAGATCCATTTGTTTGCTAATCTCTTGTTTGCATTTGCTTGTTTGCACACATATAGTTACCATAGACTTCATGACCCCATCTATGTATGATGCTTCCAACATTCTTGTTTGGAAGACTAGGATGTCCATATACCTCCAAACCCTAGGCTTACATGTTTTCCTTGCGGCACCAAGAAATGCTATCTTGGTAATCGCAATCATATAGGGGCCAATGCACAAGCCCTTGAGGCCATTAGAAGCACATTATCTAAAGATCATCTTATACGTGTTTCTAACTTTGATTTCGCATTTGCAGTGTGGAATATGTTGACAACCACAACCACCTCCAAGCTTCAATTACAAATCCAACCGGAGGAATCTAGTGGAGAATCCGACTCACAATGCTTCATGGTCCAAGGGAATGACTCCCTTGAGGTACAATCGGAAACTCAACTAGATAGTGATAGTTTTGATACTAGTTCTTCATGTGATGATCATATTGATGCCCATGTTTTAAATGAAGAACTTTCTATTATTTGTGAAAAATTAATAGAAAAATATAAAGTTTTGAAAAAGAAGACTATTGCATTAAATAAAGGAAATGAAAAATTGTCTTCTAAACTTGATTTGGTTTTGCAAGAGAAGGTTGAGGTTTATAATGAAAGGGATTCATTGAGATCTCAACTAGACCTTGCACTAAAAGAAAATAAATTTTAAAATCTAAAAATGATTGTGAATCAATTTTGAAGAAAAATGAAAATTTGTCTTCAAAAGTTGATTTTGTTTTAAAAGAGAATGTTGCTTTGAAAAATAAAATAATTTCTATTTCAAATGATTTAGATGTTTGTTTAAAGAAAAACATTGTTTTGTAAAATAAAATTGATGCACATGTTTGCCATGCTAGGGTAGTATCACACACTTCACCTATTGCATGTGCCACTTCTTCTTTGATTGAAAATGATATAAATTTAATTAAGAAGAAAATGGATTGTTTGGGCTCCACTATGAGCCAATGTGCCATGAACCATGCACGATTGGAATCTCTCAGGCCACTGTCAACCGTTCACCCGACTCATGAAAAAGGGTGCTTCCTTTGTATGGGATCAAGCTTGTCAGGAAGCTTACGAGGATATCAAGAGATATCTCACAAAACCTCCAGTCTTAGTAGCTCCACATCAGGGAAATCATTTTGCTTTATGTGAAGGCTATGGACCATTCTCTTGGTGCCTGCTTGCTCAGAAAGACGACAATGGTCACGAACAGGCTATTATTATCTAAGAGGGACTTTAATAGGAGCGGAATCTCGCTATAATCCTATTGAGAAGGAATGCTTAGCTCTTGTCTTTGCCGTGCAAAAGACACGACATTATTTGGTCGGCCAAACCATACATATCATCTCCAGAGTGAATCCTTTGCGTCTTCTCATGACGAAGCCAGGATCATTGAATTCAAGATTAGCTAAATGGGCGCTTCTTTTGTCTCAATACGACATGATCTTTATCCTCAGAAGGCGGTTAAAGGCCAGGCCCTCGCAGAGTTCTTGGCTGCTCATCCACTTCCAGAATACTCAAAACTTCATGAAGATATTCCAGATGAAGTCTTTGAGTCCAATGTAACCTCAGAGGATGAAATTTGGCAGATGTTCTTCGATGGAGCATCATGAATAGGCCCTAAAGGCAGGATCATTGCCGGCATGGGGGTTGTGTTTATCTCTCCACAGAATCATGTCCTTCCTAGAGCAGTTTCTCTGATGGAATCATACTCCAACAATGTAGCGGAATATAATGCTCTACTCATTGGTCTTCAGCTCACCCACAGAATGGGGGTACGCTACCTTGAAGCTTACGGCGATTCAAAATTGATTATCAATCAGGTTAAAGGTGAATATGAGGTCCGTCACGAGGATTTGGTGCCTTATTATCACACAGTCATCGAATTGGCTAATCTGTTTGATGGTTTTTACATCGGACACGTATCTCGATCTCAGAATACTAAGGCGGATGCTCTTGCTGCATTAGCAACAACACTAGCCCTGCCAGTCGACACCGAGTATCACCTCACAGTGGCGACTCGACACCTTGTCTGCTCTAAACACATGTTAAGAACCAGAGAGGTCTATAATATCTCGACGGATCTTGAGCCGAGAGATTGGCGATTTCTTTTCATCGACTATGCTCTACATGGTCTGCTGCCAGACAATCCTAAAGAAGCAGCATCTATCACACGAAGGTCTCTCCGTTTTTACTATGATCCAACTCTGAAGACACTTTACCGTCGTTCATATGACGGCATCCTTCTCCGTTGCCTTTCTAATTCAAAGGCACAGGAAATGCTTAAAGAAGCACACGACGGCATATGCGGAGCTCATCAGCCAGGTCCAAAACTTAAAGACAGATTGCATAGGTTTGGATATTATTGGCCAACCATGACAGTCGATGCCATCCAATATGCACGAAGGTGTTAAGCATGCCAAATTCATGCGGACTCATACACCAGCCTCAAGAGTTGCTCCACCCAACTGTTGCTTCATGGCCATTTGAAGCATGGGGAATCAATGTCATAGGGCCAATCAGCCCCTCTTCGATAAAGGACACAGGTTTATCCTGATAATAACCGATTACTTTTCAAAGTGGGCAGAAGCCATACCACTGGTTGAAGTCAAAACTTCCAACGTGGTTAATTTCATCAAACACCACGTCATTCATCGGTTTGGTTTCCCTAGGCGGATCATCCATGATAATGGTCCCCAATTCATAATCCAGGTATTTTATCGATTCTGCGATAAATACCGAATTTAGAATGTGGCTTCAACTGCTATAATCCTGCCGCTAATGGCTTGGCGGAAGCATTCAACAAGACAATCATTAAGTTAGTCAAAAAGTTCGTCTCCTCGAATAAGCGAGATTGGGACGAAAAGCTTGGTGAATGTCTTTGGGCCTACCGAACCACGGTTCGGACCCCGACAGGCAATACGCCATTTTCCCTGGTATAAGGGTGTGAAACAGTCATACCGTTAGAAATCCAGATGCCGTCATTGCGAGTCGCTTTAATGACTAAGATCACATCAGAAGACAATGATCGGTTGCGTCTTCAAGAGCTCGAAGCCTTAGATGAGAAGCGGTTACAAGCTCAGCAGCACATCGAGTTGTATCAAGCTCGAATCTCAAAAGCCTTCAGCAAGAAGGTCAAACAAAGAGTCTTCCAGAAAGGAGATTTGGTTTTAGCTGTCAGACGACCAATGATCATGACTCACAAAACCAAAGGCAAATTTCAGCGCAAATGGGAGGGACCGTTTGCAATAAAAACAGTCTATTCAAACGGAGCATATCGCCTTATGACTTCAGATGGTGATTTACTCATGATGCTGATCAATGGCAAGTTCTTAAAGAAATATCATCCTTGATTAAGGATCCTTCTCATGATCAAGTTAACATTACACCTCTGATCAAGACCTTCAAGTCCAAGGTACACACAAGGAGTGCCCCTCTCTTCCTCCAAATGAGATCATACAACCATAAACCAATAAGAAGTTGATCATACACTGGTTGTCTCAAAGAAGAATCAAGGTTACACATGCATTAACCAAATGATCCAACACCTTTAACGGTTAAGGATAGAGGAAAATGTTGGCCTTTAAGCCCAACATAAATCCTCGACAACTCATCATGCTGAGGGGAATAGCATGGCTAGCCCGACTCAAACGATAGTTGGTAAAGGCATATCAAACCCGTTGACAGCTGAGGATTTGCTAAAAATCCTAAGGGACCTGTTCCCATTTGATCCCTCTCCAAAATCACTAACCAATTCTCATCTATGGAATGGTAAGACCACATATAAAGATCCTTTCGTCCATTTCTCTGTTAAGTTAACATTAAACCTATGACAGTGATCTCCTCGTTTTTCCCAGTGAGAACGAGACTTTTTTCATGCTATGTTTAACACTACACCTATGGCATCCATTTCGCTGTTAAGTTAACATTAAACCTATGCCAGTGATATCCTCGCTTTTCGCAACGAAAACGAGACCTTTTCATGCTATGTTTAACAATACACCTCTGGCATCCATTTCGCTATTAAGTTAACATTAAACCTATGACAGTGATCTCCTCATTTTTCCAGTGAGAACGAGACCTTTTTCATGCTATGTTAACACTACACCTCTGGCATCCATTTCGCTGTTAAGTTAACATTAAACCTATGACAGTGATCTCCTCGCTTTTTGCAACGAAGACGAGACCTTTTCATGCTATGTGTAACAGTATACCTCTGGCATCCATTTCACTGTTAAGTTAACATTAAACCTATGACAGTGATCTCACTTTTCGCAATGAAAACGAGACCTTTTCATGCTATGTTTAATAGTATACCTCTGGTATCCATTTCGCTGTTAAGTTAACATTAAGCCTATGCCAGTGATCTCCTCGCTTTTCGCAACGAAGACGAGACCTTTTCATGCTATGTTTAACAATATACCTCTGGCATTTATTTCGCTGTTAAGTTAACATTAAACCTATGATAGTGATCTCCTCGCTTTTCACAACGAAAATGAGACTTTTTCATGCTATGTTTAACAGTATACCTCTGGCATCCATTTCGCTGTTAAGTTAACATTAAACCTATGACAGTGGTCTCCTCACTTTTCGCAACGAAAACGAGACCTTTTCATGCTATGTTTAATAGTATACCTCTGGCATCCATTTCGCTGTTAAGTTAACATTAAACCTATGACAGTGATCTCCTCGTTTCTCGCAAAAAGAACGAGACCTTTTTCATGCTATGTTTAATACTACACCTCTGGCATCCATTTCGCTGTTAAGTTAACATTAAACCTATGACAGTGATCTTCTCGTTTTTCTCAATAAGAACGAGACCATTTCATGCTATGTTTAACACTACAGCTCTGGCATCCATTTCCCTATTAAGTTAACATTAAACCTATGACAGTGATCTCCTCATTTTTCTCCGACAAATTTCTTTCTGAATCCCTACGAAGTTCTTTTGTCACGTTAACATTACACCTCTGACATATGATCTTCTATGGAATTCATTTCCTAGCCCCCCAGCAAGTTTCTGAGTCCCACTCAGTCTTTGGTGGACTTTTCTGGTTGTCACATTAACAATATACCTCTGACAATTTCTTCCAAATCCCATCCAAATTTTGAGCTTGGTGGCTTCTCAATCGGTTACGTCATTGCGACCTCTGAACCGGCAAATAGCCAAGTCTCATCTTTCAGTCCGGCAAGGACTATTTTTTTATCATCATATAACAAAATTTTGAGCTTGGTGGCTTCTCAATCGGTTACGTCATTGCGACCTCTGAACCGACAGATAGCCAAGTCTCATCTTTCAGTCCAGCAAGGACTATTTCTTTGTCATCATATGACAAAATTTTGAGCTTGGTGGCTTTTCAATCGGTTACGTCATTGCGACCTCTGAACCGGCAGATAGCCAAATCTCATCTTTCAGTCTGACAAGGACTATTTCTTTGTCATCATATGACAAAATTTTAAGCTTGGTGGCTTCTCAATCGGTTACGTCATTGCGACCTCTGAACCGGCAGATAGCCAAGTCTCATCTTTCAGTCCGACAAGGACTATTTCTTTGTCATCATATGACAAAATTTTGAGCTTGGTGGCTTCTCAATCGGTTATGTCATTACGACCTCTGAACCGGCAAATAGCCAAGTCTCATCTTTCAGTCCGACAAGGACTATTTCTTTGTCATCATACGACAAAATTTGAGCTTGATAACTTCTCAATCGGTTACGTCATTGCGACCTCTGAACCGGCAAATAGCCAAGTCTCATCTTTTAGTCCGACAAGGACTATTTTTTTGTCATCATACGACAAAATTTTGAGCCTGATAGCTTCTCAATCGGTTACGTCATTGCGACCTCTGAACCGGCAGATAGCCAAGTCTCATCTTTCAGTCCGGCAAGGACTATTTCTTTGTTATCATATGACAATTTTGAGCTTGATGGCTTCTCAATCGGTTACGTCATTGCGACCTCTGAACCGGCAGATAGCCAGGTCTCATCTTTTCTAGTCCAGTAAGGACTATTTTCTCAAAGGGCTGCGATACAACTTGAAAGCGAGAATTCAGAAAATAAAATAAGTTGGAAATGCAACAAAGGAGTGAAAATAAAAACACTTTTTATTGATTCCAATAGAGGGATGCATGAATGCACACATTACAAGCTATGACGGTGCTTCATAGGACTTAATCCGTTCTTCAAGAGTGGCCAGCCTAGTCTTCCTCTCTTCAGCAGCCCTGATAAGTGCCTGCGACCTCAACTCGGCCTCATTAAACCTCGCCGTCTGGGCCAAGCGAGCTTCAATTTCAACCAAGGTTGCCCTCTGTGCTAGCTCCTGTCGTAAGACTTCGTCATTCTGAGCATTAAGCTGCTCAAGTCGGGCAGTCTCTTCAAGATGCACTGGTTCAACTTTGGACAAAAGAAGATTAGCCTTCCTGATCATTTCCATAGCCTTTTCAATTTTATCCTCAGCGTCAAGAAGAGCACTGCTAGAAGCGTCTATGGCATCCCCGAGCTCTACTTTCCTTGTCTCCAAGGATTTTAATTCAGAAGAAATTGCCTTAGCAGCTTCTTGAGCGGTGAGATGAGCTTCATCCATCTGCGCAACAAGATGCACAAGCTGCTCGTTAACTGAAGACTCCAGATCTGAATGGCTAAGACGGCGCAATTCGTCCACATCCCTCTCAAGTCTGTCCACCAGAAGCTCCAATGCGGCGGCCTGATCATCACCTCCAAAGTCCCGGATACTGTCAATGCTTCGGGAGAGGACCACCTTTAAAGCAAAGAATGAGGTAGTCGAGCCCTTCAAGACCAAAGAAATGGATCGCTTCAAGCTCTTATAAAAGCTATCGACTAACTCAACCACGAATTCGTTCTCGGCCTCAATTACTCCCGGCAAATGAGCAGCCCTTGAAGACAGAGTTTCCACTGGCTTCACCGGTGTAACTATGGAGGAAATAATAGAAGCACTGGCTGCAGCAACATGAGGGTGTTGGTCCAAGGTTACAATCACCCATTTTATTGAGTTTTGATGATTACAAAACATATATAGTTATTTGTACTAATCATGTTTATTGTTTAAGTATGCTTCAGGATTCTAAGGATTCATGGAGTGTTCTTCTCTAAAGGAAGGTTGTTTTGACTCAAGTCGGTTCATTTCGGGTTCAAGATACAAGATTTTTAAGATCACATATGGAGGAGCCCACTTGAAGACTTTGTAGTCACCTAGAACCTATGTAACGCTTAGTTTGTTAAAGTTTGAGGTTGTGGTAAATTGCCTCAAGAACACATACACATTTTCAAAAATACAGTTTTATTTTTGGTATTTGATTTAAGTTCATGCCTTGATAACTATACATGACTCAAATTTTTATAAATTTTTTATCTTGTTTATATCATGTATATCTATCTTCACAGCATGATACTTAGTCGCATATCCTCACAAAATTATTTTAAAAATTTTCCAAAGTTCAGAAAAATTCCCATATAAAATTCTGTTTCAGGTCTGGCGGTCGACCGCGCCGGTCGACCGGATCCATTCCAGGCTTGGCTGGTCGACGGACCAGTCGACCGTGCCTTGTGTCCAGGGCGTGCACGGTTTGTGCATGTCTGTCGGTCGATCGACCGGTCGACCGACTGGAAGCAGCTTGCTCTCTGTTTTTGTTCGGTCGACCGGGTCGGTCGACCGACAGTTCAAGAGAAATTTTCCCCTTTTCGGCCGGTCGACCGACCGGTCGACCGAGTCCAACAGCTATATGCCAATTGGACTGTCGGTCGATCGGGCGGTCGACCGACAACCGTCTGCAGCGACCAACGGCTCTTTCCTCTTTGGTGATTTTCTGGTTTGGTTGCTTTTTGGTTGGCAGATAATTCTGAAAATTTAGCGACTATTTTTAGACCAAATAAACTTAATTAAATCATGTTTTAATCCCTTCCTTTCCCTATAAATAGAGAGGATTGGTCTCTTGCAAAAACACAAGAAATATACCTAGTTTTCAAGTTTTCAAAAGAAAGAAAAAGTTTCAAAAGCTCTCAGTTCTTTAGTGCCTTCTTGGCTATTGTTTTTCAGTTGTGTTTGCAAGCAATTTTCATTTACAACTGAGTTTGTTTTTCTCACTACACTTCTAGAGCCAAAAGTTCCCTCCTCATTCTATAAGGAAGTTGTAAAGAGAAGTTTGTAAGAAGTTTGTGATCCTTTTGGTGATCACTTGGCTACTTGTTCTTTCTTGTTGAGATACCTCTTCGGTAGAGGATTGTATTGGTGGAGTTCGGTACTCCGGTCTTCGGTAGACCTTGTAAAGTTCCTCGGTGGATAGTGGAAACCCTTCACGACGGTGAAGGCGGGGAGTAGAGCGGTGGCTCGAACCTTGAAACAAATACTTTGTGTTTGCGATTGTTTTTCTTATTGCTCTCTATTGCTCTTCTTCTCTAGCTTGTGATATTGCTTTTATTCCTTGTGATATATCTTGTGTGCACTTCATCATTGCATTCATTTCAATTCTTGCTATATTGTCGATCAATACTCATGCAACAAGATTGCAATACGCACCTCAAACTCTTATCTAGAGGAATCGTGAGGAAGGAGTTCAGAGCCCTTCACCGGGTATTCGGCTTCTAGTCTTGTTTTGGGCAATCGTTGCATCATATATTCATATTTTTTTTAAAAAGATCTTTAGATTAGCATATACACCTATTCACCCCATCTCTAGGTGTTTTTCAATTGGTATCAGAGCTAGGTCTCTAGGCTCTTGGCTTAACAACCTTAGAGAGATCCTTTATTTGCTAATCACCACATTCATTTTTTCATACTCATTCACTTAGTAAAAATGGCCGAAGGAATTAAGACCCCACCAAAGTTTGTTGGCCTTAACTTTCCCATATGGAAAGTTAAGATGACCGTATTTTTGCAATCTCTAGGAAGCCGGGTTGCAAAGGCGGTGACCAAACCATTTAGTGCACCCACCGGTGATGAGGCCACTTGGTCCGAAATAGAGACAAAAGAATTTGATGCTAATGCTAGGGCACATTATGCATTGCTTCAAGTACTTAATGATGATGATATCTCTAGAATTATTCATTACAAATCCGCACATGAAATTTGGACTCACTTACTTGTCACTCATGAGGGGACTTCACAAGTTAAGAGGGCTAAAATAGACCTTCTTCGTTCCCAATATGAAAATTTTTCTATGAATGAAAATGAAACCATAGATGATATGGTTACAAGATTTATAAAGATTACTAATGGACTTTCTTTTCTAGGTGATGCTATTGACAACGACCAAAGAGTAAGGAAGATCATCCGGGCTCTTCCTCCTTCTTGGGAAGTCAAAGCCACTACCTTGAAGGAACTCAATGACAAGGAGGAGATGAAGCTTATAGGTCTCATTGGGAACCTCAAGACCCATGAGATGGAAAGAAAAGCAAGAGAAGAAATGGCACCCTCCAAGAAGAAAGCTATTGCCTTCAAGAGTCAATCCACATACTCTGACGAAGACGATGAAGAAGAAGATGATGAAGAGCTCTCACTTCCTGTTAAGAACGTTCGGAGGATGTATAACAAGGCAAAGTTTCAAAATAGGAGAAGATGGCAAGGTAACGAAGAGAAGAAAATTATTTGCTTCAATTGCCAAAGACTGGGTCATATTGTTGCGGAATGCCCGGATAAAGTCAAGCCATCCACCTCCAAGAAGCCTTACAAGAAGAAAGCTTTAAAGGCCACTTGGGATTCCGAGAGTGACTCCGAGGAGGAAGTTGACACCGCCAACATGTGCTTCATGGCTAATGAAAGCACAAGCAAGGTAACCCCTGACACTTCTTTTGATTGTGAGCTTTCCATGGATGAACTAGGAGAAGCATTTGAAGAACTCTCACATAACTATGATTTTCTTAAGAAAAACTATTTGAAAATGAAAAAGGAAAATGAATCTCTTAATCACCAAGTTTTCTCTCTTACTAAAGAAAAAGATGAATTACATTCCACTTTAGTTTCTACACAAAAAGATTTTGATAACTATAAGATTTCTTGCAAAGGTAAGTTTTCACAAGTTAATGAAAAAGAGATTTCCATGCTAAAAGAGAAAATTGATTCATTAGGAGTAGTTTTGAAAAAGTGTGAATTTGATAAGAATAGACTTGAGGCTATGTTTCCTAAGAAACAAGCCCCTAAGAAGCAACCACATGCTATTCATGCTCATGCTCATAAATCACAACCTTTACATCATGCCAAACACCCAAACATGCTCACACTCCACACACACATCATGCATTCATGTATGGGAAAGTATTTTCATGCACATATTGTGGCCGTAAAGGTCACTTAGTTAAGTTTTGCTATGATAGACTCTTAATGTTTGTGTTCGAAATACTAACTTTCAAGGACCCAAGAAAATTTAGGTACCAAAGTCAATGAATTTGTTAAATGATGTAGGTACTTTCAAAGGCCCAACGACGTAAAGGGTTGTGGTATCTTGATAGTGGTTGCTCAAGGCACATGACTTGGGATATCAACAACTTTGCAACCCTATCAAGATACCATGAAGGTGGCACCGTCACCTTTGGAGATGATGCCAAGGGAAAAATCATCGGTATTGGTAATGTTAAACTTGGTACATCCCCTTAATAGAAAATGTTGTTTTAGTTGATGGCCTCAAGCATAATCTCTTGAGTGTTAGTCAACTTTGTGATAAAGGTTTTGATGTTGTTTTTGATAATTTAGTTTGTAAAGTTATTTATAGGCTATCTAATACATGTATTTTTTGGTTTTCGTGAAAGCAATGTTTACATGATTGATATGTCTAATATGTCTTGCAATATTACTTGTTTGAAAGCCCTCGATGATGACTCTTGGTTGTGGCATAGAAGATTAGGCCACATTTCTTTTGACCATCTATCTAGGTTAAACAATAAGGAAATGGTGAAAGGTATTCCTTGCTTGAACTTTGAAAAGGACCGCGTTTGTGACGCGTGCCAACTTGGGAAACAAACCAAGTCCTCTTTCAAGTCAATCAAGGATATCATGACATCACGTCCCTTGGAGTTGATCCATATGGATTTGTTTGGTCCTACTCAAACCAAAAGTCTAAGTGGGAATCGTTTTGCATTTGTTTTAGTTGATGATTTTTCGCGTTTTACTTGGGTTTTCTTTTTAGAGCACAAAAATCAAGCCTTTTCATTTTTTCAAGCCTTTAAGAAAAGAGTTGAAAAGGAAAAAGATTCTTCAATTTTAAGAATAAGAAGTGATAGAGGAGGTGAACTCATTAACCTACCCTTTACCACTTTTTGTGAAGAACATGGAATTAAGCATGAATTATCTTATCCTAGAACTCCACAACAAAATGGAGTAGTTGAGCGAAAAATCGGACATTACAAGAGATGGCTAGGACAATGATTAATGAATATGGTCTCCCTCATTATCTATGGGCCGAGGCCGTTAATACATCGTGCTATATATCAAATCGTGTTTCTTATGCAAAAATACTTCAAAAACATCTTTTGAGATCTACTTTTCTAGAAAGCCAAATGTTTCATACTTTAAAGTTTTTGGATGCAAATGCTTTGTTTTGAATACAAAAGATAACTTAGATAAATTTGATGCAAGGTTTTATGAAGCAATTTTTGTTGGTTACTCAAATATTAGTAAAGCTTATAGACTCTTCAATAAGTCATCTTTGACTATTGAGGAATCAATACATGTAAAATTTGAGGAATCTAATGTGTTTGTTAAGAATGTTGTAGAAATAGATTCTTTACATGAAGACATGGAGAAAGTTACTTTGAAGGACTCACCTACTATTGAAGGCATGCCAAAGGATGATGAAGGAAATGAAACTAAAGAAAATGAGGCTCAAGGAAATGAAATTCAAGGAGTTGAAGTGGAGCCTACTCAACAACTTCCAAAGGATTGGAGATACAATCCACATCATCCCAAGGATCTTATTTAGGTGAAGTATCTCAAGGGTAACTACTCGTGCTAAACTTCATGATTTTTGTGGACACTATGCTTTTATTTCACACTTTGAACTCAAGAACATCCTCGAAACCGAGGCCGACTCATATTGGTTGCTAGCCATGCAAGAGGAGCTCAATCAATTCGAGCGCAACCAAGTTTGGCACCTTGTTCCTAGGCCCCACGATAGACCAACAATTGGTACTAAGTGGATCTTTAAGAACAAGTTGGATGAGTCGGGTAATGTCATTAGGAATAAAGCTAGGTTAGTTGCCCAAGGTTACACTCAAATCGAAGGTATCGATTTTGAAGAAACCTTTGCACCCGTAGCACGGCTTGAAGCCATACGGATGACACTTGCATTTGCTTCATATAAAGATTTTAAGCTTTTTCAAATGGATGTAAAAAGTACTTTCTTAAATGGATTTATTGAAAAGGAGGTGTATGTTGAACAACCCCCCGGGTTTGTTGATCCTACACATCCGGATTTTGTTTTCAAACTTGACAAAGCTCTTTATGGTTTTAAAGCAAGCCCCTAGGGCTTGGTATGAAAGGCTTTCTTCCTTTCTAATTTCAAATGGTTTTAAGAAAGAAAAAATAGATACTACTTTGTTTACAAAACATGTTGAAAATGATATTCTTATTGTTCAAATTTATGTGGATGATATCATATTTGGATCTACTAATGAAACTCTTTGCCAAGCTTTTGAATCATGCATGAAGGACGAATTTGAGATGTCCATGATGGGTGAGCTTAACTACTTCCTTGGTCTCCAAATCAAGCAAAGAAAGGATGGGATCTTCATCAATCAAGCCAAGTACACAAAGGAACTTATCAAGAGATTCAGGCTTGAAGGAGCTAGAACAAGCAAAACTCCCATGGCAACAACCACAAAGCTTGATCAGGATGAACAAGGTATATGTGTAGACATTAAGCTTTATCGTAGCATGATTGGTAGCTTGTTGTATTTGACGGCTAGTAGGCCGGATATTATGTTTTGTGTATGTCTTTGTGCTCGATTTCAATCGTGTCCTAAAGAGTCCCATTTAGTTGCGGTAAAACGCATTATTAAATACCTTAATTGAAATGGGTTTCTGGTATCCGAAAACCGGCAAATTTTCAATGATGAGTTTTTCGGATGCCAACTATGCGGGTTGTAGGGTAGATAGGAAGAGTACAAGTGGAACATGTCAATTTCCTTGTAATTGTCTGTTTCTTGGTCTTCCAAAAAGCAAAATTCGGTAGCCCTCTCAACCGTCGAGGCGGAGTATGTTGCGGCCGGAGCTTGTTGTGCACAAGTTCTTTGGATGAAACATACTCTCCTTGACTATGATTTGCATTTTGACCATATTAAAATATTTTGTGATAAAACTAGTACTATTCATATGACTAAAAATGTAAATCAACATAGTAAAACTAAGCACATTGACATTCGGTATCACTTTCTTAGAGATCATTATGAGAAAGGTGATATTGATATTGATTATGTTTCTACCGATTTTCAACTTGTCGATATTTTTACAAAACCACTAGACTATGCTTGATTTTCATTTATTTGTGGTGAGTTGAATGTTTGTATTATGGATTTATGAAAGAAAAATTTTTGTACAATGTTTACCCTTTTTGATGTATGACAAAAAGGGGGAGAAAAAGTTAGTTATTTTGACTTTGGAGTTTATGCATTTTGAATTTTGTTTTGTGCATTGTGTTTTGCATATTTTTTATGCTTTATGTATATAGCCATTCATTTATATACATAGTCATTCTTTTATACATAGCATAATTTGAGGGGGAGCTTCCAAGCTCTTTTCCCATATTTTAAAATAACTCATATGTTTTGTCATCATCAAAAAGGGGGAGATTGTTGGCCCAAGGTTACAATCACCCGTTTTATTGAGTTTTGATGATTACAAAACATATATAGTTATTTATACTAATCATGTTTATTGTTTAAGTGTGTTTCAGGGTTCTAAGGATTCATGGAGTGTTCTTCCCTAAAGGAAGGTTGTTTTGACTCAAGTCGGTTCATTTCGGGTTCAAGATACAAGATTTTCAAGATCACATATGGAGGAGCCCACTTGAAGACTTTGTAGTCACCTAGAACCTATGTAAGACTTAGTTTGTTAAAGTTTGAGGTTGTGGTAAATTGGCTCAAGAACACATACACATTTTCAAAAATACAGTTTTTATTTTGGTATTTGATTTAAGTTCATGCCTTGATAACTATACATGACTCAAATTTTTATAAATTTTATATCTTATTTATATCATGTATGTATATCTTTACAGCATGATACTTAGCCGCATATCCTCACAAAATTATTTTAAAAATTTTCCAAAGTTTAGAAAAATTCCCATATAAAATTCTGTTTCAGGTCTGGCGGTCGACCGCGCCGGTCGACCGGATCCATTCCAGGCTTGGCCGGTCGAGAGACCGGTCGACCGCGCCTTGTGTCCAAGGCGTGCACGGTTTATGCATGTCTGTCGGTCGACCGACTGGAAGCAGCTTGCTCTCTGTTTTTGGTCGGTCGACCGGGTCGGTCGACCGACAGTTTAGGAGAATTTTTCCCCCTTGCGGCTGGTCGACCGAGTCCAATGGCTATATGCCAATTGGACTGTCGGTCGACCGGGCCGGTCGACCGACAGCCATCTGCAGCAAACAATGGCTCTTTCCTCTTTGGTGATTTTCTTGTTTGGTTGCTTTTTGGTTGGCAGATAATTCTGAAAATTTGGGGACTATTTTTTTAGACCAAATAAACTTAATTAAATCATGTTTTAATCCCTTCCTTCCCCTATAAATAGAGAGGATTGGTCTCTTGCAAAAACACAAGAAATATACTTAGTTTTCAAGTTTTCAAAAGAAAGAAAAAGTTTCAAAAGCTCTCAATTCTCTAGTGCCTTCTTGGCTATTGTTTTTCAGTTGTGTTTGCAAGCAATTTTCATTTACAACTGAGTTTGTTTTTCTCACTACACTTCTAGAGCCAAAAATTCCCTCCTCATTCTATAAGGAAGTTGTAAAGAGAAGTTTGTAAGAAGTTTGTGATCTTTTTGGTGATCACTTGGCTACTTGTTCTTTCTTGTTGAGATACCTCTTCGGTAGAGGATTGTATTGGTGGAGTTCGGTACTCCGGTTTTTGGTAGACCTTGTAAAGTTTCTCGGTGGATAGTGGAAACTCTTCACGGCGGTGAAGGCGGGGAGTAGAGCGGTGACTCGAACCTCGAAACAAATACTTTGTGTTTGCGATTGTTTTTCTTATTGCTCTCAATTGCTCTTCTTCTCTAGCTTGTGATATTGCTTTTATTCCTTGTGATATATCTTGTGTGCACTTCATCATTGCATTCATTTCAATTCTTGCTATATTGTCGATCAATACTCATACAACAAGATTGCAATACGCACCTCAAACTCTTATCTAGAGGAATCGCGAGGAAGGAGTTCAGAGCCCTTCACCGGGTATTCGGCTTCTAGTCTTGTTTTGGGCGATCGTTGCATCATATATTCATACTTGTTTTAAAAGATCTTTAGATTAGCATATACACCTATTCACCCCCCTCTAGGTGTTTTTCAGAGGGGTCGTCGGTGATCTTGAAGGAGTCCTCATTGAAACCAGTACACTAGCCACAACCGAGGTAGGACTAGTGACTATTTATGGGAGAGCTGGCTCAACTACCAATGTTGGAGAAGTAGGACTCGTAATCACCTTCAGCTCCGCGCCTGGCAAGATAGGCGGCACTGGCGAAACCAATGGCATCTCACTCACCGATATAGTTGGAAGTGAGGTTGGTTCCATGATTACCGTCCCCTCAATTTCAGTTCCTCTGGTTGGTTTAGGCTGATAAGAGGGCAGGTCGTGATACAAAGCATCCAACTCAGAAGCATTCGCCACGGTCGAAGTACTTACTTCACCCCTGGTTCCCTCAGGAAGATTGGTTGGCTCTCTCGAAGTCGATGCACCCAAAGGCGGAACACCTACAGCAAGACTTTGTTTAGGCAAGGCATAATAAATATCAGGAGTCAAAAGGTCAAAACAGTACCAAAAGATAATGTCGCCTCAATCGTCTTGACGGCTGTATTAGTCCCTGCAGGCTCCATTGGGAAATCTTTGGCAGAATCAACACGAATGGTCAGCCCACCTTCACTGGCCGAACCCTCCGTGATCCACCCAAAAGAGCTAGAAGCTATGGGACTTCCTTTTGAAGTCCCAACGCCCGAAGGACCTACATCAGCCGCATCATCTCCAGACTCTTTCGAGATAGCAAAATAACCAGCCTCATCGCCTTCCTTATAAGTGAACAAGGGATCATAATGCTCTCCTTGTTCTCCGGCAGCCTCAGTTCTCGGGCTTCTCACCGCCTCAGTTCCTAAAGTATAAAGTAAACAATGAGCTATATGGAACACATAAGAAGTATATTATAAGAACGGAGCTGATCTTACCCGGGTCCGGAGCAGCTTTACCAGTAGTCAGCCTAGGAGCCGATAACTTAATGACTAATGGCGCAAGAGGAGGAGGCGCTGCAGATAATTCGCCCTCTGCAACAACCGTAGGAGCGTAACGACGAGGCTTCTTCACTACCCTCTTCCTACGAGATCCAACTTCCCACTTTCGCTTGAAGTGGACGTCAGCATCTTCTTCCTCCACTTCTTCCACATCAACATGTTCCATGGGGGCCGTGCCTACCCCACCAGAAGCAGTTGTTGGAGCTTCAGCACCCGTATCCGCTTCAAAGCGAGGACTTCCTGCATCCGAGGCTTCGCTATCATCAACGACGATGAATTCCCCGAGGGCTGGAACGCGGACCCTCTTACCCTCGCTCTTCTCAGTGACCTTCCACTTCAGTCACTGAGAAATTAACTTCACACCAAAGGAATTAATAGAAAATCCAGTGGGTGTGGAGTTCAAAGTTCTATACCACTGGCAGAATCCCAGGGTCGTCAGAAGGTTCGGAGTCCTTAGCGGCATGCACAGTCGCACCTCAGTACAGCCAGCAATGAAGAACCGCCAGGTACGAGCTCCATCGATAAGACTCCCCATGAAGGCCAGACTGCTGTTTGGATTGCCTATATACAGTTGGTCATACCCAAACTGGCAGGCAAACCGACTCGGAACATAGGGCTCCAAGTAACAGGTGTGCCCACTCCTATACAACAAGTGTGATAGCCGGATGCTAACCAGCCACTCGAAGATTCCCCGACCCAATGACGTCTGCCCTTCTCCCACATCCTTGAATTCTTCACCATAGCCCGCATCGCGAATGTAGGGGAAGCATCAGAAAAGACTATAGACGTCATGACGGCACAGCAGCTTACAGACCGCAGCCACATAAGTCTTTGACCATGAACACCCTCGAATCGACGGAGAAGCGCCATTTGAACACCCTCTGGGGGCTTCTCTCCAGCTTGGATGATGGAAGGACAGTAAAGGGCGAACCATGCCATTAGATAAGTATATGGCAAACCTATTCTGGGGTTTGGTCCGTCGCGAGGCAAGATAGTCCCATTTCTCCGCTTCGTTGTTGGTGGCCTACAGAAAGCCTCTGTCAATGCACGAAGGCCTCTTTGAATGCAGCACATCATGGCTGGAAGAAGTCCAAGAGAACGACCATGGACTAGATGAACGACAGGCAATAAAACAGTCGGATGAATGACATCGCCAGACGAAGACGGCACCACATAACTCTCCAACCAGACCGTTAAGAAACCAGCTAGAAGTGCCTTCCGAGACGTCGGTCGACGAGCCTGGTGGAATATCGCCTTTCTCATAGGGTCCGTCATCTTCTTCCAGAATCAAATCCCCTTGAGAGTGCTCTTGCATCGGCGAAAGATGTCTTCATCTGCAACTCCACAATAAGCTGCTTCAGGAGTACCTTCCAAGTCGGGGAACAAATAATTTCCCCAGCTCTTCAGACTGCATGAAGCTCCCTTATGGCTCCCATGCATGCTGGAACAAATGTAAAGGTGGCACATCAATTCCCGATAGGTCTCAAGCAAAGCGGGCTCCTGCTTCTCCAGAAGTGCCAATTCCGCCTCGCACGGGAAATATTCTTCATATGGGATAGACCCCAAAGGCAGAGCAGAGATTTCCCACATCTCGTGCAGAGCCAAACCCAATTCGCCAACAGGGGTGAAGAAGGTCCCTGTAGCCGGGCAGTATAACTCAATGATGGCATAGAAGTTCGCTACGCTCATCTGAATGCCATAACAAGTTGCCCTGACGGCCTCATAAAGCCCCAGCCTTTCCAAATCCTCCTCAAAATGAGCAAGGACATATAAAGTCAAGTCCCTCCACCATGCCTTGGGAGGGTGAATCCACCCTGAAGTCCTGAAATCAGTGGCTGGATAATTGTCACAAACTTTAAAGAGCTGATTTCCAAAGGTCTGAGCCACCGCGGGGTTTTCTCCCACTAGGATGTCTGGAAGTACGTTCCCAGGGTGGAGACCCAATATGCAGCAAGGAGGACCCGTCCTTGTGTAACCAGGGGACGGAATTATCAACTTCCCTACGTGAACAGAGTCAGTAGATCGAGTCACTTGCCACTGCATCTTTCGAGCCCTCATCACGCATTGAAAGAAAGACAAGGGAAAATGCCGCTTTCTAGATGGGAGATAGTACTTCTCGCCATCCAATTTGAAAATCCACTGCCCCTCTCTGGCTAGCAGCTGGTGATCATTGTCTGGCGCTGCACCTCCCAACATGAAGTTGGGCTTTCGAAAGATTCTTCGGTCAGAATCTTCAAGAGGAGTAGTAGTTAAGATGCTCCTCATGGTGCGCTGATCCCCACCATGAATAAGTGCATCCCTAGTAGGAGAGCTTCGCTCACTGAATAGTGAAGCCTGCCCTTGAAATTGCAGGCTGACGTGGCCATCTAGCCCCTGGCTATGCCAAAGAGACTGTTCAGAGGACCAAGAGTATAGTGCACTGCAAAGAGCAAGGAGAAACTATGATTAGTTCATCAGCTAAAAAAGGGCTAAAAGAAGAATGTAATTTTTATTAAGGCATAGCCTCGCTCTCCGAGCGAAGCTGGCCTAATGATAGCTTCGCCCCGAAGCTTAGCTTCGCAGCTGCAGTGTAACTCCGCGCTCCACACGAAGGCAGGAAGCGGGAAAATATCCAAATGTTAGCTTCGCTCTAGAAGCTCGACCCGAACAACAGAACGTGACAAAGCCCCAGGGGCTAACTTCGTCAGAAGGGTACTACTGCCAAAAAATTATTTTAAGGGCACTAAGGTCTTTTTCAGTCACACTCCAAAGGCTAGCTTCGCACCCTATCATTCAATGGGATGTGAATCACCTAAGGGATAGCTTCGCCTGGATGCTTAAAGAAGGGACCCTTCGGTTCTACGATTCCCAATCAACAAATCAAGGGAAATTTAGGGAATTGAACTCCCTAAGATCATGAGATCATGATTGATCGCTCTGGGTTCATCAGAAGATGGCCAAAAATCGGCTTTAAAAGAAAGATGAAAATCTCTGATTAAAGGGAAAAATCCCTACCCGTGATAGGTCGTTCAATGACCGGAGGAGGAGAAGGACCCTCCGTCGTAGAGGTTGCTACCTCTTTTCCTGCTCGTCTCTTGGGAGCCATTGGAGAACTGTAGAAGTTCTTGAATTCTCAAACGAAGAAGAAAGAAGAAGAAAGGGCTTGCAGTGCTCTGAAAATTTAAAGAGAAGTGGTGCCTTCTCTTTCAGCCCGATCAGGCTTTTATAGGCGAATGACTGCCTAAAGCTCCGCTTCCTCGAAAGGAGTGCAGGCAATCATTTCAAATTAATTTGAAATGGCGCCTAAAGCGCATTCCAAGAAGCGTTACTTCAGCCCCACTAAGGGTTAACTCCACCGTAAGTCTAATGCTGGCTTAGCACGACGCATGAATGACTTCGCTAACAAACATGCTTTAGCTCCGCTAAAAGCACATCTCTAGCTTCGCGAAAATTCCGTGCAAACTTCGCCAGGAACTGGTTCCTGACTTATTTGGAAATCGGTCCCTAACTTCACCGGAAGTTTAGCTCCGCTGAGAGCTTCTAATTCCTCCTAGAGAAAAGACTTGCCTAAGTTGGTCCGCTTCAGGTCTTCTCGAGTCAAAAAGAAGGAGAAACAAAGAAGATAAGCAGAAAGTAAACTATTATTGATTCAAAAAGGAAGGTACATTGATACTACTACATCAAGGTTATCTTTCGTACAACTGAGTCATTGCTCCAAAGGCATACAAGTGTTCCTATCTACTTCCAAGCCAAACCAACTGGACACGAAAGGCCTTCCTCCTACACAAGGCCGTAATCCTTCGCTTAATAGCAGATTTTGCCATCAAGAAGCTGGATCTTCTTTGATGAAAATTGGCAAAGGACCGGCTGCCACCAGAAAGCCGGATCGTCTTTGATGAAAATTGGCAAAGGATCCGAGACCTTACAGGTGATGTCCGCTTTCCCAAAGTGGATCATCTCGGATAAGCGACTACCAGCCCCGCCTCGAAGTGGATCATCTCGGATAAGCGACTGCCAACTTCTTCTGGGAACACACATCAGCTGCCCCAGTTGTTCCTCCTGCTTAGAATTTAAAGTTTTAATTGGAAAGGCAAGAGGCAACTTTCTGGTCTCTTTCATCAAAACAAAAGACTGGCAAGCATAGCTCACTGCAATGCAAATTGAAAACAGATTAGCAGTAAAACAAAGAAAAAATGCAAGCATGGCACGCTAAGGCAAATTCTTTGGGGCAAAGCAATTTATATCCGATTCAGTTACAATTTAAGAATGGATTTCAATTAAGCAGAAGATAGCCTCGCTTGCACAGTGATGATGGGCTAGCTCAGCGTAAGCCAAGTCTTAGCTCCGCCTAAGACAGTTATACTGAAGAAGCGTTAAAAGAGCTAAGTCCTAACCTCGCCTATACGGCTAAGCCAGACTGATCCAGAGGGACACAGTCGTGACCCCAACTGTATGGCAAGACTGGCTCAACCTTGAAGAGACTAAGTCCCAATCCTTACCTATATGGCGAACTGTGCAGGCAAGCATGCAATGATCTTTCTTCATCAAACGAAAATGATAGCTTCGCCGGGAAGCTGAGAAACAAAGCTTAAGCCATTCTCTGCAGATCAGTCAGGTACAAAATGTAGAACAAGGGAAATCAATCCCTGAGACAGCTAGTAAAGCTAAATTAAGGGAGATAAACTCCCTAAAGTCCTTAGTTCATTGGTAAAGTCTCTGGATAACCGAGACTCACCAGTTCTTGGCCGGTTAATGACCAAAGTGGGCACCCCCACTATTTCAGAAATCTGAGTATATTTCTCTAAACAATCAGGAGAAGTCATGAACAGACTGCTTCTCTGTAGAGGGCTTCAAGTGTCCTATTTATAAGCCTCATGGCCTGATCGCACCGCTGCTGCTTCAAGCATAGAAGCGCGAGTGAATTTAAGGCATTTACTGAGCCTGAGAAAGGGAATAGTCTCCCTCGGAAATGCACAAGGAAGGAATGAACTTCCTTGTTAATGTAAGAGAAGTTATTTCAACTTCGGGAAAGGAAATAATCCTTCTCGTAACTAGCCGAAAGCAGTTAGTCTCGGGAAAGGAATGGCACTCCAAGACCAATTTGAAGCGAATCTCCTCGGGAGACTCGGACGCGAAGCTACCCAGACGCGAAGCTACCCAGACGCAGAGCTACCCAGAATCGCGAATCTACACGATTCTTCAGCGAATTTATCCTAAAGCAGGATTGAAAGAGAAGCTGAACTCAACCACTATGTCGACGTTCGTACTTCACATACCATCAATCAAAGCAATTCAAAGTATTTCGAAGCCTAAACCATTCCATTGCAGACTTTCGAAAACTTTGAAGGGGGTCTTGTTGATACTTTAAAAAAGACAAGATTCTTATTGGCCTGAACAATGTCTAAACTTGTTGACATTTACAAAAGACAAGTGACAGACAAGCTGACGACCAGTTCTGTACCCATCTCCGAGGGACAAAGCAGCAACTTGGACTCTATTGATCCAGTGAAGCAGACAATGAGCCCAGATTGTCTCTGAAGAGACCTAAGCAGGTCTAAGATGCTAGGTTAGCTCAACACTTAGCATCACATGAGCCCTAGGGGATAGCCTCACCTGAGAGGCTAAGTTTATTCAACTTCGCCTTGAAGCTATTCAAAGCTCTATCAGTGAGCTAACTTACAGTTTCGCCTGAAGCACTCAGTTAACTCCGCAGAGAGTTAGCTTCGCTCGAAGCCACACACAACCGCGCAGAAGGATGTTCGATAGCTTCACCACAGATGTTATCTAGCTCCGCTGGAGAGCTTTCTTCTAACTTCGCCAGATGCTCCTTCCAACTTCGCTGCGAGCTCGATGCAGCAACTCCGCTGCGAGTCTTTCATGGTAACCTTTGATCAATTAAATCTCCAGATGAGATCAAATCAATTCAAGATCAAGATCAAATCTAATCAAGATCAAATCTGAGATCAAATTTGGCAGTTGTTTGTCATAATCTCTTGACTCTCCTAAAACAAGTAAGAAGATCAGGGGAGATCTTTCAATTATTTGGAAAGAATCAAAACAGATCAGGAGATTGACCTACCTGCTATTCCTAGCTTCGCAGAAGCTGATTTTAGCCTCGCAGCAAGGCTACTTTCCAGATTTAAACAGATTGACTCAATCTGTTTTCAGATTTTTAAGGGACAATTATACCCCTTCTTTCCCTATAAATAGCCCACCAGAGGCATACAACCAAGGGAGGACAAAAACACACACGCACAGAGAGAGGCGGCTAAACAGAGATCTATTCTCTAGCTTCCAAGAATTCAGAGAATTCAGAGAACTACTTCTCTAATCAGGGTTGATACCCTAATACCTTCCTTCCTCTCAAGGAATTTCCGGAACCAGGCGACAAGGAATTCCCAAGTGAAGGCAGTTTGAGAAGTAACAAGAGGGTTCTGCCAACCTTCTGTTCTCCGATTCCCCGAACCAGGTGAGAAGGGAATCCCATCGATCGCATCGTCAAAGGGACAAAGTGGTCGCGCGCTGACCAGACTCCTATCGGCACACTTCTCTAGAATCTCAGAGGAGATCTACTTGTAATCTTTTTGTTACTTGTAATTTAGCTCCTCAACACATTTTTTGTAAGTTTTCCCTTTGTAAAATCAATGAAAAACACTAACAAAGAGCCTAAACCTTAAATAACAAAGAGAAAAACTAAAGCTAAGTTCTGGTACCTTTTTCTGTACAAAACCCTGCCTTTATAGGCAAAACCCTAGAGGGAAAGGAGTGAGGAGATAAGGGGAGCAAACGCTCCCCTTATCTCCACAACAAGCCGCAGATCCGCAGCCAGGATGTTGCCAAGTGGTCACATCCTGGTGGAGATGTGATTGACATGGGCTTAGGCTCCCTTTTCTCTAGCTGGATTCACTGTTTCAGCTCCTAGATTTGACGAAACGATCTTTGATTGTTGGCTTTAAAACTTGATTTGGGAAGATTCATTTCAATCGATTTTCAACCTGTAACCCCCTGATCCCCTGTGTACATATCACCGTATCAGTACCCGATACGACGTATAAATTGATTTGACCTCTGTGGTATCCGATTGAGCTGATTTCAGTTTCAAAAATCATTTTTTAATATTTTAGATTTTTAGGATTTTCTAAAATTTTTCTGGATTATTTGAAAAATCTCCATAGTCGGTGTCGACCGATACCGATAATCGGCTTTCCAATTTATCTTTCACAAACGGAGTAGAATTTTGAGAATTTCTTTCACCATATGTCTTAGAATCGTATTATCTACGTTAGGATATTTTGGGGATTTTTCTGATTTTATCGAAAATCAGGCCAAACTGGTGTCGCCCAGTACCGACGACAGCTTGCAGGATTTTTAATTTGCAAACTGGATAGAATTTTTTCAAACCGTCTTCATATTACGTCTCAAGATAATATTCTTTAATTTTTGTAATTTTTGGGCAACATTCGGAGCTAGTCAATTTGGACCTAATTATAATATTAATTAAATATTATAAAAACTTTTTTCCTTTTTCTTTTTCCTTCCTCTTCTCCATTTCTCTGGAGAATTCCTCCACCGCCATTGTCACCGACTTATCTCTCTCCCCTCTTAAAAGCTCTCTCTCTCTTAATTTCAAATTAACTTCCTTTCTCTCTCTTCCCTAATACTCTCTCTCCAATTTCTCTCTCTCTCTTCTCTCTCTCTTTTCCCCCACTCTCTCCCTCACTGTGCAGTCCCATCGGAGGCCCGCTGCCTCGCCAGGCCGCCGGCCGCCGCCGACGACGGCGACCCCAGGTCGCACCCCCGCAGGTTGGTTAGATCATATCGGGTGGATGTCTGGATCCATTGTTTGTCCCATGCAGGGGACGGGGTAGGGCTGGCTACCGTCTATTACTCATGAGCATCCCGTTATTATTTTAGCTCATTGAGATACCCGTTACATGTTACAGCTCTAGCGGGCTGGCCCTGGTCTCAGCAGCCAGGGGTCTGTTTAAGGCCGTTGTCCTGGGTATGCACGGGATACACCCATCCGATATAGAACTCCTCGACCATGGGTTTCCAATTAACATAAGAAAATAGTATACACATAGTGACGTCGGGAACACTTGTTATTTGATCACTCTCTCGTTTGGATAATGGTACCCGTATGCCATGTCCGGATGGGTTCGACTGGAGTGCGGGCTCCAGTATGAACTGTCAGTGGTATGGGACACTGGAAGAGAATGATTAAAATACCAGGTGGTACTGATTGTTATTATTGCTATTATTGTATAAATGACATGACTTGCCTGATACATGTATGCTATCTTGTTACTGTTCCTGATCATTTATCCGCTATCATGTTACATGTATACGATGTTCCTTTACCTGGTACATGTTACTCTTTCTGTGGTGGCATACTACGCATGTTCTGCATTGCATCTATTCTATTTTCATATGTCCACCTGCATGTTAATATTGCATATGCGCACCTGTATGGTCACTACTATCACGTCACCACTAGACGACAGTATTTATGATATAAACCGGATACGCCTAAAGACATGACCAGATGATAACCGGCTAGGTATCTTTCATGTTTAGATACTTCTGCTGCTACTTATATGCTTATGATATGCTTAGGATATGGTATCACTATTACAACAGCATGTATTATCTATTATTATTGTGCTTGTAGTACTATAGTACATATTATTGCCTCTTTCATTTTACACTCACACTAGGTCGCTTTCTGACGACCCTGGGTTTGCACGCCCAGGTTGGAGATCCGAGCTACCGTATTATCAGATAGTGCCTTGGAGTCACATAGGAGATTCCTCATCGAGACTCATTATAGGTATCATGGTAATTTATTTCTGTTATCTCATTATCCTGTTTTTATATCTGTCATGATCACTAACCCCTTTCTGCAGGTATTCTTGTACTTATTTCCGGCTGGAACCCTTATAACTATGAGATGATTCCCTGTACTGCGGCTTAACGTACGCGTGAGGTTTGTTTTAGCTCGCGTATGTACGTCGCCATAACGTCTCCGTATCCTTGGGATTGGGCGTTACATAGTGGTATCAGAGCCTAGGTCACACCTAGTGTGGGTAACCACCTGGGTCAATCCTTGGGCTCTTACCAACAGTACAGTCAGGTTCAGATTAACTGATCTGTATCTGAATTTAGGGATTCCAGCAACGAGTACAAGAATACATGTCCTTGCCCAGTTATTTCCTTGACTATGTTATCTTCTCAATTACAGGTATCACTCAGACTATTTGATTTTCTTCTTACTTCTCTTCATCCTATTGATTTCACTTTGTGAGTTGTAGTTCACTACACTACTTCTCCATCCCGAGTTCCTTATAGATAGTAGAGTACGCAGAGGAAGTGTCGTGGACCGTAACCTTTAAGCTTTGGGGTTGGAAATATTGTTCTCACACCTGAATGGAAATTGCGAGGACACAATTTTGTAAGGTGGGGAGAAATGTAACCCCCTGATCCCCTGTGTAAGTATCACCGTATCAGTACCCGATACGACGTATAAATTGATTTGACCTCCGTGGTATTCCATTGAGCTGATTTAGTTTCAAAAAATCATTTTTAATATTTTAGATTTTTTAGCATTTTCTGAAATTTTTCTGGATTATTTTGGAAAATCTCCATAGTCGGTGTCGACCGATACGATAATCGGCTTTCCAATTATCTTTCACAAACAGAGTAGAATTTTGAGAATTTGCTTTCACCAGATGTCCTTAGAATAGTATTATCTACGTTAGGATATTTTTGGGGATTTTTCTGATTTTATCGAAAATCCGGCC